>JADAQX010000318.1:0-53473 GCA_015476325.1 Cardiosporidium cionae
GCAGATCTCCTCTCTGTATGCCTCTTTCTGTCTTTATCTAAACTATACTGAGAAGAGGAAGTCTCCTCTAATGGAGAATGTACATACATACGCGTAGCTGCAGTAGGGGGAGGGTGATGTAATTGTGTGGACTCTGGCAGAGGATTTGAGGCAGGAGGCAGAGTGTTTCCTTTAAAAGTGAGAACGGGTTCGTTGTGTTTACCCCGCTCTGATTGCTCTCTTTTAGGGTGGAGAAGAGAGGATCTAATGGATACAGTTGAAAGAGGGGGAGAAGAGGGAGATTTTAAAAGTGTAGAGGGAGGGAACACTTGGGAAGATGGCTTAGAAGAAGGAGAAACAGAAGAAGTTGTGTGGGGGGGAGGAGGGGATTTTGTTGGAAGAAAGGGGGAAGATTTTTTCTTCGTTGAAGAAGAGGTGGAAGATGCTTGAAAAGAAGGAGAAGCAGAAGCAGTTTTGTGGAGAAGAGGGTGCGTTGTTGGAGCAGAGGAAAGAGAATTTTCAAGAGAGAGAGAGGACTTAGAAGAAGAGGAGACAGAAGACGCTTTGAGGGGAAGAGAAGCATTTGTTGGAGAAGAGATGGAAGATGTTTTCTTGTTTGGAGAAGAGAAGGAAAACGATTCTGGAGAGGACAATGATGCGGTTAACGGATATACAGAGGGGGAAATAGAGGAAGATTTATTAGAGAAATCCCATTTTTGAAGGGTTAAAGTTTTCCTTTTTTGAGAGAGTGGCTCAGTAGAGGAAATGTTTGTTGAGGAGGGCTGTGACAGGTTGATAGAGTGCGTTTTTGATGTCCATTCAGAAGGATATATTGCATGACGTTTATTTTTGATTGAGGAAGAAGCATTTAGAAAAGATGAAGAAACAGTAGAAGAGAATTCATCCAATGAAATAATCGAAGTGGGATTGTTTTTAGCAAGGGATTCACCCTGAAAATCAACGGATTTGAGAGAAGAGAGAGGCGGCTGATGCTTAGGAGTGTGAGATATTACCGAAGAAGAAGCTGGAAATGGTTGCTTCACATATGCTGTAGCAGGAGAAGAAGTGGAGGAAAGAGAAGATGTGGAGGAAAGAGGAGACTTGGAGGAAGGTCGAGAGGAAGAAGACGTGGAAGGTTGAGAAATAGGAGGGGAGGAAAGTTGAGAGGAAAGAGGAGATGTGGAGGAAAGAGGAGACTTGGAGGAAGGTCGAGAGGAAGAAGACGTGGAAGGTTGAGAAATAGGAGAGGAGGGAAGTTGAGAAGAAGATTTTTTTCTGCTCATTAAAGGAGTAGAAGCAGTGGTAGAGGAGGCTTTTCCAGAAAACGAGCGGTGCAAATACAATAATGGGGGGAGAGCAGTAGAATGTTTCAACGATGAATAGAAATGTAATGTAGAGGAATGAAGACAAGAGGTAAAAGGAAAAACCAGTAAAGTTGAAAAATTGGCATCAGCAGGGCAATATTTACTTCCTGAGTTGAAATAATTCAGGAAAACTTTGAAGACATAGGGGTTGCCTATAGACTTCTTCCTTCCTTGGTCAAAAGAAGGGAGTCTTCGGATTATCTTTTCAAAAGGATAAATTGCCATAAAGAAGGGTATATAAAGATTTTGCTGGGCCATAAAAAAGTTGGTAATGCTTTGAATATCATGATATTGTGGGTGCAACGGATGGAAAAAACAAGCTATGAGAAAAACAGGGGCAAAGGAAAAAAGGTGGTTATTAACAGCGAGAAAATCAAGATTTATCTTAAAACAAAACAAGGAAAATCAAAATTCAACACACGCTATTACAAAGCTAGCCTCCATAAAATTGGAAATTTAGAAAAAGCAAAAAATTCTTCATCAGACGATTTATCCCACCCCAAGTAAAGGAGTACAGAATTATGAAAACTCTAAAAGCATGTAGAGAGGCCAAAACAAAATGACCCTGTTTTAATGTATATAAGATGGATACGAGTCAAAATTCTGCATTTTCAAGTCCATTGCAGAATAAAAGAATTTCAAGAAGTAAAAAAGAAATACTTCAGGAAAAAAGTAAAAGTTTTCACTCACTGAAAAGTAAGCCTTCGGCATAACCCTTTACTCCTTTTTAAACATAAAGCCAAAATAAAAAATGTAAAATGCAAACATTTTTGATCTGAAACAAAATAAGGTGTCTGAAAGTAGATTTTCAACTAAGACTTTAACAAAGAACATCTCTCTTTCTATTTTATAAAAAGAGTCCTTACAAAAAAAATTGAAGAAGAAAAAGTAACAAACTTACGTAGGATTGGCGTCCAAGGAAATAAGGAAATCTGTATAAAAAAATAATGTATAACTATTTACACGAATTCTACATGGGTGAAAAGTATATGTAAATAGTTTCTGAAAACACAGAAGGCAGACATCTTTTTTCTAAACCAAAATGCTTTCCAAAACATGTTTTGAAACTACATAGAGACGTATATCAAGTAAGGAAATTTTTATGTATGGATGTTTCATGATCCAACACACGGCTTCGAAGAAGTAGCACCAAAATCGACACTTCACATATGCAAAGAATGAAAGCATTTTTGCAGAGTTTTAGTATTCTAAGCACACACGAAATCGTACTGCCAGTCTCCGAAAAATGGTAGGGTGAAAGTGTACATCACACGGTTTGAAAAAACGAGAGGGAAGCGGGGGTAGACTACAAGGTTGATCGCTTGCTAAAGGGGCACATGTGAATGCCTCTTGCTTCACCGTCACTGAGTTGCTATCGCATAAACTTAATTGAGGGAGACGTCGTAAGGGGATAGATAGAGTCTTCCGCCATATAGAAAAGTTCTGGTCTTTGAATAAATAATGTACGTTTTGCCGCTGAATGCAGAGAAAGAGTTGATATATACTGGATTGAGAGAAAGCAAGAGCCCATTGCGGGTGTCTACTTCTAAAAGGAAATAGAAGTGAAGAAGCCACCATGCAACTTTCAGCATACATGGTGACGTGCGTAGCATGTGCACCACTATAGTATCAACAGAAATGGACACATTGAATATAACCGAAGGAATATGGTTCTAAAAACACATGAAATAGGGTATATACATATGAAATTGTAACAAGAAAGGGGCCCCTTTTAAAGGAGTCTTAATAAATTATGAACGTAGAAACAATGCCATACAGTGTTTCAAACACCGAAAAATGATTTTAAAAAAATTGAAGCTATTGCGGTAAAATCGGCTAGTGTCGCGTTTGCAATGCCCATCCGGTCACCTGCCCATCCTTTCCTCGGTAATATTTCTACGGAGTCAACTACCGTGCAAACGTTACTAAAAAAAGTGAAAGAGAAGAAAAGCTTATAACGCCAGCCCTAAGAAGAATAACACTAGGTCAACTAGATGTAATTTTCCAATGCGTTGCCTTGCATATGCGGAGTGCTGGGAAGATATGCGCTGTTTTCTCGCAATTTAAACCTACTATACGCCATAGTATTCAAAAAACACAAGTCTCTTTATTTCTCAGTCTTTTCTTCGCACACAAAACCATGAAGCGGTATTCTGAAGGACCACTTCAGTAACTTCTAAGCGATTGAACAAGATGCTACAGCAGGGAGTCACTTTTGAATAAATTTCTACTTCGGAGCTTTAATCAACCTCGATCATGCAGTAGATATGGACATAAACCACAATTGCAATGAAGTTTTGACTATCTTCAAAAAAATTTTAATCACTATGCTGACGGATCCGTAAGTTCATCATCAACCTTTGCAATCTTATTATTTTCTTCACAGACATGGAATGGAAGAGTGAACGTAGTGAGATTCGCATGTCATATTTGTAGAGAATATCAAAGCAACCATCACAGCACAGTACTCCCACAGTGGATACGCACAAGACGAAGCAATAGTATAATGTAACTGCTTTATGAAATATGGTGACGGAGATATCAGGCTAGCTATATAGATTGGGCAAAAAGCAACAGTTATCACAGTAAAAATGAAATAGTGTATGTGCATGATTAACGCTATTGCGTTTCTATGATTGATGCCCTGCAACGAATGTTGTAAAAGAAACAAGCAAGCAAGCATACTAGGCGTTTTTGCTTCGGTAGGCTACTGGGAAATATGGCTGCACAAATAGAAAGAGAAGGCTTTCAACTTTAGCATACTCAAACCTTACAGACCAATATAAATTTGCAGTATGATATTTGGGGCTAGCACTTTGTCAGCTGAATCAAAAATAAGTAGTGATAAAGATAATATTTTCAGTGTTTTAATTTAAGGATCTACCTTTTTGTGGTTGAAAAAACCTAGACATTCCAAATTAGCTCCTCGTGGAAGTAGGATAAGTTTACGACTTAAGAGAAAGCAACATCCATAGCGCAATGCGATAACGTTGTTATTGTTACTTACCGAAACTGCAGTAGGTAGTGCTACTTGTTCTTCAATGGTTTTTTAAAACCTAAAACCTAGTATAGATTTACTCCATTCTGTACGCAGCAGCGCACTAGATTCTTACTACATCATCGCAGGACCTCTCATTTCTTTGTCACTGCACTTGATGTCTGACTTTGCAAATATGATTTCTAAGTTGATTAATAGAAAAGATTGTCCATTTAATCTTCAACAAAATTTCTTATCCACTTCGTAGAATAAGCTATTTTTAAATCGAAAACATGTTTACAATATCTTGTTGGATTATTTTTCCTGATGCGGGACTTTGGCATATGAGCTGTTCTAAGACCGGAGTTACTGGAATTCACTGTTATATGGAAGTGTAAAGCTGGTTGCAATAGTTTTTTACTTTTCGAAACAAAAAAGAAACCGAGAATCTTAATTATGTTACCATAATGAAGCTGTTTTTCTACGCATTTTAATTGTAAGGGTTAATCCAAAGACGTTAGCCTACCGAAACTAGGTAAATTGGGACTAAAAGAAAGCATGTCAACTTTTATTTGCACAATAACAAATAACTGTTTACTTTAAGTCAAACGAAGATGAGAAACGATCATTTAGTAGAAACTGTAAATTCCGTACGATTCTATTCCTGTCTGCTACTTTTACGAGGAACGGGGCAATCCAACGATATCATGAAAGAATGTGTTCCACAACCAATCGCTGTGCGGAATACTTCATAACTTTACTAACACCTGTTAACGGAAGCGATCTGCTTTGAGTATACCTGTGAGTCATGCAATGCTCTTTTCCTCTTACATGAATACAAATTGACTTCAATTTTATTGATTTATGTAGCTGTTATCGTGCAGGTTATTCCAATGTTTTGTGCGTAGGACCTTCGTTGGTTTTTACCTTTTTGTGAAAATATATAAATTTTCACAAAAGTGAATATATTTGTATCCCAATAAAATTTGCAAGGTATTAAAAGCTGTCCGTGAATGCCAGTACATTTACATTCTTGTATTTTGCAAAAAGTATGATTTAATTGTATTTCTGGATCACTACAAATATGCTTTAATTTGCATTTGCATTCAGTACTTATTGCATAACATATGTAACAGTGATACTCTAGATTTTACAAGCTCTTCAAAGTTGAAAAGCTCCCTCAACTTATTTAATAAAAGTATATCGCTGGGTAGTATAAGACAAATTCGTTTATTTTAATTGTTGTTAGTATTGACTCATTTATAATATTAAAAACTTGTCAGGTAATGCTAAGCGACTGCATATATTGAAGATGAAAAAGAATTTTTATCGAAGGGGAAATCTTGTTTCACGCTCATTCCTCTGGGGTTACGTCTTGTTCCAGAGTACTTTTACTACGATTTCCACGTAAACGATGCAGTTCTGCCAGCTCAGCGTTAACTGTTTTGTAAGGCTGCGAAACTGTTTTACCTGCATAACAAAAAGCATAATAAACGATTGAAAACAATAGAATAATCTTGATGTGAATGATTTTAATTGGATAGCGTTTAACATAAATGATTACAGGCAAAACATAATGCCGTATAACGCGGAAAAGAAAATAGCATTGTCATATTGCCGTATATAGCATGCCCATGACGTATATGTTGGTTGATAATGAGATTTACCAGTTCATTCTACGTATCTATTTTAATTTCCACCATCTATACTGACAATTTAGATTCATTTTCATTAAATATCCTTGTCAATTCCTTACGAAATGTTCTATGGATGTGCGTAGGATAAGTTGTAGCTAAGCAAATTTATTAAGAAAGAGCTGTAGAGAAATGGGTATGTTTCAACAAAAAAGTAGCTACTTTTGACATCCTCCAACCAAAAATAAATTCTATGCGGGAGAGTAGCTACCCAATACTATAAAATTCTCTTTTTATCGTAAATACCAAAAACATGCACTCTATCCCCCGCATAAAAATCAGAAAAGCAATACTCGCTCTAATATTTATTTTTCTTTCCGATAGTATTCCAACAAATGTTTTGATCATAAAAAACCAGGGCAAGCAGGCTGTAACCCACAATATGAGATGGCGGATGGCTACCCTTACTTGGATTCACGTTAGAAAATGACAGAGGTTTCTCTTGAATAGCCTCTTCACCTTTCATTTTCTCAGACTCCTGACTCTGCAAAAAACAACAAATTCTTTTTCAATGTAAACGTAGTGCTAACGTACAAATGCAATGTCCTCTTCTGTATCCTAATTGTATCGAATCTACATATTCTATGTACCTCTAAATGCCATTTTTCTCATTTAATTTTTGATCCTTCTGCTTTAGTGCGCATGTTGCAAGTCTTAAACACAGCAAAGCGGTAATAGCTTAAGAATTTGAATTGCAAGAAGAATTTGCTCTCGCAAAGTCTCCACACACATGCACTCCAACCCTTTGCATGCATGAAAATAGGTGTAAAACTAATACTGTTATAATACACTCCAAGTTTTTGAAACTTGAACATCCTCAAGCCATAAACCAACAAATAGACAATTTTTACAGCAGACATCAAAAAGAAAGAGGATGATATACTTCTCTTTCTCTCACACATCCATTTTTACCCAATGTTCACAGTGGTTCCATTTTTGCTTCTATTTGAAGCAGTGGCCAACAAAAAATCCTTAAATTTTCAAATCTATAGCTTAGATATACTACCTGAGCGACGATGCTTTGATGTGTTTGGTTGTGCTCGTTGCTCTCACGCTTAGAAATGTTAGATGTGGCATCTACAGTAGGATGCATCTTCCTTGCAGGTGCTTCGGTGAATTCAATTACTACGTTAGAAAACAAATATAAAATAAAGAAATTTTTTATCGAGCTAAAATACCTTGAAACTTGAAATCCGCTTCATGTAAAATTATAAGAGAGTGCATTCAGTCATATCCTTCTTAATCTCGCTTATTTGTAAAAAAAAACCGACTTATTTTCACTATACATATTTACTTTCACAGTGTATTTCATCACACAAGAATAACCGATGTGTATAGAAAAATTCCTAGCAGATAAAAACGATAGGGACTATGTAAAGAATAAATCTGCATATAAAAATAAAATTCTCAGTTAAATAGGCAGTTTATTTAAATAAAATATATTACATCTACTCTTACTTCTTTTGGGCAAGAAAGCATCTCTCTCCCTTTTTCTCTTTTGAAAAACATTAAAAAGAAATGTAAATATGTACTATGCATACAACTGCTTTACGTTTTTGAAATTCCAACTGTGTGTATTTGCTTAGTAGCAATTTTTTATCACTCTTTAAAACATTTTAAGAAAAAATTCTCAACCTCTAATACCGGGTGATATGTCTACTTTTTCTCACATTCTGAAACCGCAGAAAGAGGATCCAAAAAGAGTTTTGATGGCCATTTTTTCATTTCAATGCCCGTCCGTGGGTCAATCACAGCCACGTGAGGAAAAGAGGTAATCTACATACCGTTTCAAATACAAAAAATGAGAAATTTACTAGCCCATGCACAGAGAGATATGCAATATCATTGCGTGTGCAAAAGCAAGAACAAAAGGTGATTTATAAAAAAAAATAAACTCCTTAGCAACAAAAAAAAGATTGTATTTGGCCTTAGTATACAATGCAAAATGTAGTAAAGGGAGGAGAAGTGTGCGTACATCATACAGTTCACAAAATAAATCTGCTGCGCTATCATTCTCCACTTCACGTTGCCAAAATACAAAGTCACTCTTCAATACTTCCTGTAGAATTAAAATAAAACTCCATCAATTAAAGGAATGGCTATCTGAACTGAAATGCATCACAAGAAAATGGATGTGTTTTGCTGTGATTCTTTATTTTTTGTTTTTTTTTAAACTAAGAAATACCAATCAAAAGTTCTTACAGTGCTCATCACCTTTACGCCCTATTTTACATATCTATCCACACAAAACACATCGTGTTTTTCATTTTACGGAGGCATTTAAACAAAATTAAAAACACAGTCGTATTCTGAATTAAAATAGATAAGCAAGAAGAAAAAGGGAACAGAAAAATACAAACGAAACAAAGCGATTACTTAAAATGTGTATTACGATGGAGCCTGCCACAGCCTGGAAACTTGCATTTTATTCGATCAAACAAACGTAGAAAGAGAACACCCTCCCATTCAAAAAATAGAATTCTCTGGTTTCTTTACCGATGATTATAGGATAAATACAAACAAAGTATCCACAAAGAGATCTACCACTATTCAAATTTAGTAAAGAAACTTCGCTCTTACACGAACGCTTTCATTGGACCAAATATCTCGATTAAGACGATGACAATAAAAATTATCATTCCTCTGTATATTCACAAGTAACCAACGTTGAGAATTGCGAGCCAATTCTTGAGCCTATTCATAAGAGTATAAGAAAAAGCAACAGTTGTAAAAAAAATCTGTACAAACTGGTAAACTCTGGGTACATTGTTCTGAGAAAGAATTCAGCAAAAATTTTACACCAAACACAAAAGAGTAAAAATAGTTTACATTTTAAACAATCTATGCACAAAATAAATGCACTAGATTTCATTCGCACTCTTTCAAAAGATTCTTCACAATTCATTTCAACTGGTGGTGCAAATAAAGCGGAAAGTCCACTCTGTGGCCTCTCTTCTTTGTTATGCGTATCTACTGCAAATGCATTGGCCATTTCTAAAATCAAAGAGAAAACATGTAAACAGGAACTATTTCCACTCTTTGGTAAACACTAAAGCATTGAGAGAAAGAGGGGAGGGAGAAAGAGGGAAAGGGAGAGAAAGGAAAGCGAGGTTATGTATCGACAAAATAAACGCACAAAAAAAACAAGGAAAGAAATAGTTTTTTTGTAAAAAAAAACAGAAAAACGGAATATCAAAAAATAGATGCCCTACTTCATTGTAGGGCATCTATTTTTTGGCATGCTCCCAATTCAATTATTAAACAGCCTACTAGCAAACCAGCCATAGTTATGAAACATTAAACAAAAGGCAAGCTTAAAAGAACAGGTGTGTGAATACAGTTCCTTCTGGACATGTTATAGTAGAAATTGAAATAGCAAACAAAAAATTTGCAACGCATAGATGTTTGAATTGCAAAAGGGTGCAAACTTATAACTATGCGCATTAAAGGTGAAATTTGCGTGAGAAAATCATAGAAAAAGAATGCCCCTTAGAAACCACGCATTGTACTATAAATTTTATAGGGATTATTACCCACAAGTATATATTTCATTTAAACTTTTCATAAAAGAGGAGTATAGAAAGAGATAGCAATGAAATTAAGTAAAGATAAAAATTGACGTACTTGACCGATTGACATGGGACCGCTCTAAATCGTCTTCAAGACAATGAAAAAAAAGAGCAGAGACCATTAAAAAGTGTTTGGAAAAAGCAGATATTTACTATCAGAAAATTCCATTTTAAATGTAGAGAAAAGAAAAATCCACAGCAAAAACGGGAAAATTGGTACACACTTTGAAGCATCGAAAACAGTAAGTAAACGCACACAAGAAGGCATACGACAGTAGCCAGATATCTATAGCATGTAATAACTCAAATTTCGTACAATGTACCATTGGCAAGATATCAAAACTGTTCAGAAAATACATTCTATCGAGAATGTTATTTTTGTACAACATTAGTGAAGGCCATTCATCACTTACCAGAAAGTAATTTTTGCGAGTATATTTCATCTGGAGCTCTGTAAAACCATATTTCATATTATGAATAATGTACCGCAGCATTTAAAAATCAAGAAAAATGGCTACATAAAAGTTAGCATGTTCCTTAAAACAGTAACGGTTTTTGCTCAAGGAAATAGCGAAGAAAAAAGAAAAAGTAGACTTGCGTTAGAACTCAGTAGTAACTTCAGCAGAAATACTATGTATTTAAATTAAGAAATTTTACGGTCAATATGCTACAAGTAACACAATGCAAAGAAAGTATTGACGCTAATAATGGCACAATTTCACTAACAGAAAAAATTAAACCAGCGCTTTCAATGCATATTAATATACCTACTGATGTGGTGAAAACGATAAATATATTTTAGAGTAATTGAAAATTATGGAAGCAAGGGTTATGAACTTAACCTGGCAACTTCTTCAAAAAGGGTAGTGTGCGATGCATCCGTTGCATGAGGAAAACCCTCCTGTGAGGAGCTATATTCCATCCACATCGACACCGCTTTATCAACATGGCCATCAGCCATCTGTGAAAATTGAAATCAAGTCTGGCCATTATGAGAAAGGAACAAATCTTAACACAATGTTAATCCTATGTAGGAGCCATTGCAGCATAGTACTGTTAACTTTTGTCTATTCCTTCCAAGTCAACGCACATAGAATGGAATAAGCAGCGGCGTATGCTATTGCAAAGTCAAAAGGCCATAATAAAAAGGAATTGTATGTTTGTTGAATCGCACACACTATTTCCTCTTTTATTTATCTACAATTACCGCTTAGTTACGAGGATGTCAATCGACTTACTTGGAGGTATAATTCGGCTGCATCCCGATCAGAAGAATCTTGGGTACAAAACAAATAAGCAACATGTCACAAGAGCATATCCAAAATCAAAACAATAATGACAAAAAAATTTAGAACATTTTTAGTCCACAATTTAGAACATTTTTAGTCCAATGCAAGAATTGTTATGCTTGAGAGATAAACATTTTCCAACCATATTTATACATCCTGTATGGTACGGCGGACACCCTCATTCTATCACTTGGAAGTCTTACTATGTTATTATGACAACAAAGCATTTTCATTGGTGACTTTGTAGTACCTGTTATTTCCATAAATGTGGAAAGAGCAGATTCACCATTTTGGAAGGGACGTGACGCCATGCATGGAACCAAATTTAATCAAATGTCTGAGAAACCGCATCACTTTTTCAAGAAACAAGCCGAATCCAAGCTAGGAGATGAAGAAAGCTAGCAAAAATATTCCCTTTCAAGTTTGAAACTCATATTTTTGCTTTCTACTGCTCCCTCGTCACATCTATTGCTTTTGCACTCAGATAATGGTGGAGATGGCAGGTGGGTGCAATGCAACCCACCCAAGTAGGGACGGGACGTTTGTATCGAATGGCTACAAGCTACTCCTTCCCGTTTGCTTTGGCTTCCACACGCTTACTATTTACTCAGTAATTGTTTAGTTATTGTTTCTTTTAGGATCGAGATTATTAACAATACGCAATGGTCAAATAAAGGGGTTAAACTGATACATCGCAATGCAATTTTTTTAAAAGTATCAGCTTTTTATAATAATTTTTTTTAGAAGGTGAACTGTTTTTCTTTTAAGCAAGCCCCTTATTTTTCGTAGATGGAATCGTCGATGCTGAGAAATTTGAATTTCGACAAAAAAGTTATCTCAAAAATTAATTGCGTACTGATTCCTTCTAAAAACAGTTGGTTATGTGGGCTATTTCAATATATCCTTTCTATTTCGAGTAGGAACATAGAATTGATATTGATTTTTAAATTAGGAAAGAACAGGCCGTCAAGCGACACACTGTTAATTACCCAAATTAAAATATCACTGGTTTTAAACGAGCTATAGTGCTCTCAACGTAGTTACTAAAATTGAGTGTGTTCAGCAGTAAATGACAATAGTCTTTACAGAAATACATATTTAGTTGCAGAATCAAATGTAAGGGGAAAAGATCGGAACCACGAAGAGTGAGGCATCCAACAAGGGAAAGGGCAGACTAAATGCGCATTGAAAAAAGCTAAAATACAGAGAAAAAGAATGTGCTCAGACGCTTATATTTATAAAATGATGATGGGACTAACCTTTAGTTACCCTGTAAATAGGCTCGATGTATACTGGAAATACCTTTCGGAGAGAGTATTATATCACCTAAGCATATAGTGAATAGTGTAGATTCGCTGAGTGTTAACTAGTTACAATTCTGGTACTACAACCTCGGAGAGAAATTTTTTTTATGTGAAAAATTTAACTCAATCCCATTTCTAAATTAAACTTGAAAATAAGAAATGTCTTGTATACGTTGACACGGGTTCGAATTGATTATAGAATAATTGCAAAATTATTTCTAGCCCTACTACTCAAGAACTTTATACAAAGAGAATGTACTACAAGAGTAAGAACTGCTTCTTAAATTTCTTTCATATATTTTTAGGCAGAGAACACTTCAGTTTCTTTATTTATGCTATTAAATTCCTTATAGTCATTTTATTTCAGTTGGATTCTGCTGCGTGTATTACCCACAAATCTAAAGACTAAATAAGGTATGTCTGCTGGCTATATTGTCACTAATACAATGGCATTAATGCGGATGTTCTCGAATTAATTTTCAATCGAATTACCGTTTAAAAGTTGTTTAAGTTGTAGTTTTTCTAATAGAAAATAACTACAAAATCGAGGAATTTCTATCCTGGATAATAATAAATCGTTACGATTACATGCAGAATAACTCATGGCAATATTTGCAGCTGGTAAATGTCAAAAAGCAGCCAGCAAGTGTTCAAAATAATTTCTCAATGAAAAACAGACTATTGATAAATGAATACCATTAAGCAACCAAAGTTTTCTCATAGAATTCAATATGATATAAACCCACTCTTAACAGGAAAAGTTTATTCGTTTTAATAGACTATATTTGGATAAATCCTATTGCAAAAAGTTATTATTTTCAAAAATAATTGTGTAGTACGCTTCAGATGTATGCTTCAATTTATTTTTTGTGAACAAAAAATTGCAGCACTGGATAAACAATGAATCTTTTTGCTTCTGCCAGATTTATACTCAAAACGAATAAAGTTTCTACAGAAAAAAGAGGCAGCTGGTTATTGCATGTAAGGGTTACATTGGCTGTTACATTCATTCTGCCAGAGTTATTGTCTTAATTTCCACTTATATCTAATCTTTTCGCCATTATTTCTATCGCCTCGTGGCTGATTAGAGAACAATAATTTCCCGCATTTGATCTAGAGTAATTTTATTTTGCCTTTTTAATTATATCTTTTATGCTGAAAAAAGGTTTGATGTTATCATTGCTCTCAAGTTATGATGGTAGCTGAATTTCTACATCGTGGCAAAATAGTTACGAGTGTGGATGTTAAAACGTCAATAGCTCAATTCTATTTAAGTGATGCCGGAAAATGAAACGAAAAAAATTACGCTGCAGAAGCCCAATGGGAGCAAAGAAACTCGCTAGCTATTTTCTATGTTACTAAATATCCACTACAACGTATGTCTTTTTTAATTTGGATATTTCTGTATATTGTATGAAGTTGGGTATTATCCGAATTAGCAAGCAATGACATCGTATTGCTCCTCATCAGGCATTAGAAACAACCCTCTCTTTACTATTTCACTATCAAAAAACACAAATATTAGAGACAAGTCTGCGCCGTTCTCATATAAACAAAAGGTGTCGGCGAAGGAAGGAAACAGACCATGGTGGTCACTAACACCATCACAGGTTAATCAAGCTATAGAACGTAGCAGAGAAAACAAGACTTTCCTTACCGGAAAATGTATGGAGAAGAAAGAAGAAGCGGAAGGAGTAACAATTGAATTTTCCCCTCTTTTAAATTTTTCTTCTTTTGAAAATGATATTGAGTTCTGTGAAGCACTCTCGAGTGTTGCGAAAAAAGTCAAAGTTGCTTTTGATACTATTTGCTTAGAAGGGAAATGTGACAGCATATCAAGTTGCAAATTTCAGGAAAACACACAGAAAGAAGTTCGTACCCTAGATGGTGATAAAAATAATACAGACATCCTTCAGCATGAACATCCCACTAAAACGACATGTGATGCAAATACTCAACGGAATCGTGGCAAAGCAACAAATGATACACATAGGAGAGAAGGAATCTATGCTGCAGCAGCAAATTGTAGAAATTGTACTTGTAAATATAGGAGCAAACCTGGGAAAATGGATGAGTCTATCAACCATACTGAAAAATCTTTCACGAAATGTAGAAGTTACTCTAAATCAAGTGATGAAGCAGTAACTAAGCGGTCCCTTTTGCTAGGAGAAAATAATTTTAGGGAGCATAAGATACCGACCTCAATTCCTACGAATAAAAATTTTATGGCATTAAGGGAAACAGCCACAAACTTCCTGCTTTCCCATCCAGAATTGAAAAAAATTCATTCAACTGCATCAATATTGCACAAATTGAGAACAATTTCGAATTCGAAAGGCATGGAAAGGCTATCTACTTCTGTTCGGAGACCTGATCATAATGAACGTAATACAAGCCATACTGATAGAAAGTGTGCATGCATGCCTCTATACTTCTTAAGAAGTAGGGTTTTGAAACATTGCACTTTAGTAATGAGGAGATTCAATTCGTATAACTTCCTGTCAAACACAATTTTATCAATAAGAAATAATTTAATTATTTCAATTATCCTTTCATAGACATTTGGAACCATCAATTCACGAAATTGCAAGACTTGCATTCCACAAATGAAGAAAACTCCAAAATACCAATTCGAGGATCGCATTTCAAATGGTTCAATGCTTCAAATTTACCCTTTTTACACCGTTGCCCAGCGCTTTGATGTTCTTATTAATATTGGTTCTGTTGTATATTTTCTTCTGAATTCAATAGTATTGGCTCCTTCTTTTACTATAATAAGTATTAATATTTACTTACTGTAGAATGGCTACTTTATTTTATTGTTGTTATGAGATAGAGTGGTTTTTTAATAGAAAAAATATTTTTATAACGGTTATTTTTATTCTAAATGAAAACAATAAACACTGTTTATGTGTGGGTACTCAAGAATCACAAATCAATTTTTTTGTTATTATGAATGTTTTAATGCATCAATCAACCTAGAAAGATTGATTAGAAGCACCTAATGCGTCTGAATTTGTCAAGCTCAAAACGCGTCATTACTGAATAAGAATCTATAGCATTTTTTTGAGATTACTAGTCATTTTCTTCAGCGCTATCACAACTCGTCTTCACATCTAAAAGTCAGCAAGGTTCTTGCAATGTTACTATATTAACGTTGTTGAGCAACAATATTCTAAGCCTCTTGATGATCAATAGCAAAATGAAATTCTTTTAAGAAAAATTTAATGAGTTTACAATGAAGTTGATGTTACACTGCTAGTATCTCAATCAACAGTGTTTAGAGTTTTGTGTTTTTAGTATTTAGGAATCTTTAAGTGTAGGAAATACAATATCATTTTTGTATTTCTTGTGTCCAAAATTATGTTAGAACCTACTATTTCAAATAGATTCCATGTCACTGTGAGATTAAGTATATTTTTGCAAGCTTCATAGTTTCTCTTCTATTTTAGAAAATTGTATAGGTTTTTATTCTAGAGAAAATGACTTACTAATATTGATCCATTTATCATTGTATATATGTTTTATAGAACTTGTAACACCTGTTTGCAAAAACTCCAAAATAAACCTGTTTATTTAAAATAAAATTGTTGTATATTTCAAAAGTTTAAAAGAGCTCTTTCTTTTCTAACCCGTTATGTTTGTTGATTCAAACATATTGTGTGCCAAGTAGGCTTTGATTAGATTTGGAGTAGGCTTGGCTTATGCAAAAGGAGGAACATTAAAGTTTTGTAATGATATAGGCAAACATTTTCGAACTCAATCAGAGAATTTACATATAGAAGTATGGAAGAAAAGCAACCGTAATATACGAAAATCATATTAAAGGATAATATAAGCATTAATCTTAAGCGTAAAATAAACTTAAACGTCTCAACTGCATTGGGATAATTACTTTCAACCGATTAGCCACAGGCTCTATTTCATTTCTACGCAAAATTCATAGGATTATTTGCATACGTTGAAGTGGAATTCGCTACGAAGATTATTTTAATCAAGTGGAACACTTACTAGAGTAACAAAACTGATTAGTCAAGAACACTTAATAACTAGTAAAACCTTTCATTCTTCCATCTAAAAAATATTCATAATTCCATTGCTTAGCAATTTTCGTAGATTCCATGAGAAAGATGCATGCGAATTAGAGGAAAACAAACAGGATTTACCGAAATAGCAGGTGTATACGGTATTTCTTTTCGAGCAGGTATTACTTTTATTTTTTTTGAAAATAATCGCACGTTTGTTCAATTTGTGCAGTAAAGCCTATGCAACTTGCTCGACCGATTCCACAACGAATTGTTTCCTAAAAATCCCCGCTGTGACAACTTTGAATTAAATCAACTTTTTATGACTTGTAACGAGGAAAAGTTTGAAAATTAGAAACTGGTTAAACGTAGGATAAACAAAAGGCCAAAACAAGCAAACTTCATGTCATAGATTACGCGGTAATATAACTGCTATTGTGGAAAATTGCCGCAAAATAGCATGCATCGGAATAAAAGCTGAGGTTTATTAGCTGGTTTGATAGAAATAAAGTAAAGGCAAAGAAGTGGAGTGCTGGAGAAGAGATATAGCGCAAAAATTCTATTTTTGGTGCAAAACATTGACTCACATATAAATTGTTTACTCGATTCTTGCTACAATCGGCCTGCTCAGAAAGTATATTAAATTCAAATAAAGTTATCTAGCGCTTTATCAATAGTGCGTTGAAAACTTCAAATTTGCGCTATTTTGGAACGCTTGAAAAATACTATGTTGCGATACTCGAGAAAAATAGTATATTGAGTTGCACGGATTATTTTCTTGGTGTGTTATGCTATATATTTGCGTGCAATTAAATGATTTCATAACTGTTTAGTTAATAACATTGCCGTATAACCACTACTCCCGAGTACAGTCCAAACATCATGAGCAATAGAATGATCCAGGACAAGTATTTTGCACGTACCACTACTCTTACAGCAATTATCTTGGGTTTTCGACCTGGACGTTACAATGATTTTTTCTTGCCTTACCTGTGTGTGTGCGTTTTAGCAGTGTCCAATATTTGTATTCTGTATGGAATATCCTCCGTCCCTTTATTAAATAGCAAAAACACGATACCTTTGACAACTTTTTTGACCCTTGCTTTGCTTCAATCTTCTTCCTTGTGTTTGGATTTTCTATCTAAACACCCTTTTTTCATATTGGATCGCGTTTCGTTAGCAGCTTTTATGATTTCTTTCATTAAAAATCATTTGTTCATTAAATTGTGGTAGTATCTCCATACTTCTTTTGAGGTAAGAAACACGCTATTTCTTCATAGCGTTGTTCTGATTCAGTGCCATAGTGGTTAGAAAAAGAGAACATGATTGTAGCTTCTAGTGAAGATGAATAAGTGCATTTGCTTCATTCTTTTTAGAAAATGCTATGTGAAGAAACTAGTTAAGTGAGAAGATACTTGTAACTCAGTAAGATGATTTTCACAAGGTAGCTAACTAAGCTTTCTTTTTCTGTGTTGTGCATTTATAATTTCTTTGCTCCCCTCACCTTATCCTAGAAGGCAGAGTGTTAATGAAATGATTAGTTTTTGAAATATCCATAATAGTTCAGCCTCTTCATAGGTTCACTTCAACTTGTGATATGCTCTATACCTTGTTGATTAAATTTTTTGCTATTTTATAATTTGAAAAATTGGTAAGGAGCGACGAGACGGAGCGGTAGAACGCTTGTCTCATGCCCACGTATGTGATTGCGAACGGGTTTCAAATTTTGAGTTTCATCTACTCAAAAATTTTAAAAGTATACACAGAAAGTAGCTACCATCAAAACTTCAGCAAACACCGATGCTTCTCTTGATTTTTTATGGAGGAAGTTTATTTGTATAGTAGCCGCAATTCGATTATTTTACATTTTTATATCGTGCTGACTAGACGATAGCAGGATTTGTTAGCGCTCAACCATTGAAACTGTGAAAGATCGGAAAGACTATTGTTAATCGAAAGTCTAACTGGTTTTCCTAATTTTCATTAAAGCGCCTATAATTATTGCTTTAAGTGCTTCCAATTGTATTGCACAGAGGATTCCTTGTTGTTGAACCAGATTACAGTGAGAATTTTTTCCATTTCCTTCAATATGTCGAATATACGGTTAGCAAAATACAACTCTAATGTCAATATTTCATTTCTGTGGTTTTATTCTAAACGTGGTTTGAACGTAACCCTGTACTCCTGTAAATTCTCAAAACATGCACTCTAATTTATGCAAACGCCTTGAAGCAATTACTTGCCCTCTATTTTCTAACATTTCACCCCAAAAAAGTAGAGTGGCTACCAAAAATAAAACTGTAAAACCTTTTTTTGTAAAGAAATGTTTTCGATCTCTTCCTCAATCAGAATTTTCATTAGGAGCACGTTTTCTTGTTTTTAAAGGAAAATGGTTTGGGGTATCACATTGCAATTTTGTTACTCCTTTGAATGGATACTCTTTTTATTTCTTGAGAGGAAAAGCATGGAAAACGAGGGTTTTCTATTTCGTTTCGAAATTTTTGAATAAAGATTCTTATATTTTTTAGATAAATATAGTGCTGTTTCATGGATAAACTTTTTTTTTATGATGATGATTGAAAAATATTATAGTGCATCACTTTATTTCGAAGTTTGAACAATGCGACTGTCTTTTTTGTTGATTGCATAGTTCTCTCGATGACTTTGATAAAAATACATCCCCCGATGATCCCCATGTAAATTCCAATTACGCCGGTGGAGAGCATAGGTGAATTGATAATATCGCTGGTTCCCTTGCATGCGGAAATAAAACGAAAGCAATGCATCTTTTTTCGTATAATGTATTGTTTCAAATTAATTTTTAAATATTTTTATCACCCTATTCATTTGTTGTCGTATTGTGTTTTAAAACGAAAGAAAGGTAGATATGATTACAGTCTGTGACTTTTAAAGAAGATTCAATCTGATTGCATTTAGAACTAGCTAATTATGTGTCCTTTTTTGCAATGATTAATTTTTTGATTCTACTCTTTACATGACATTGCTATTTTTCTTTTCGTTTTTATTCCTATTTGCCTTACGTGTTTGTATTACTACTTTTCTTGTGTCATCTTCTTGTTATTGCAGTGCCCTTGCTGTGGAAAATCCTGCTGATCGACTTTCTGATTGGGCAAATCGCGTGTAAGGAGCATACCTTGAGAGAGGAAGAAAAGAGTAATGCTAAAAAGCTAGAAAATTTGGATACTGATCTTTTATTGGGTAGATGTAAGAGAAGAAAGACAGGAAGCATTGTAAAAACTAACCTATCAAGAGTAGTTGAGTGAATGTAGGCTCTATTCTTTTGAGCATTCATTATCCATTAAAAATTGTAGATTTAAACTCTACTAAGCTGTAGTTTTCATCCCCCTGCCAGTGCCCGTTCTGCACGTAAATACTCAGCTTAAGGAGTCTCTTTAAAACGTTGAAAATGATGCGATTGCACTATTTAAGGGTTGAGTTTTTAAACAAGCTAAGCATAATATAGTTTTTTCAAAAGTGGGCCAAATTAGTATCTGTGCAATTTTTCATTTGTGAGGGTGAAATTCGTAATTTACTTATCGTATAAAATGATTCCTGAGTTATTACGATGAAGGGCACCAAAATAAATAGGGTGGCTATATTCAAAGTAGGGAGAACACCCTGAAAACTGTTTCAATACTATTTGTTTATCCGTATCTCTGTACTATTTTGAGTAGGCAAGAACCTGCTCCAGAAGGAAGTAGAAAGGTGACCGTCTATAAAAATGGTTTCCAAATTGACGATGGGCCATTTCGTTCTGCAGAAGATCCAGAAAATGAGAAATTTTTAAAGGAGATGCGTTCTGGGTTCGTTGCTATTAGTTTTTTATATGAAAGGCAAAACATACCCAAGAGAGGCAAAACATACCTAAAAGAGGCATTGAAAAAGAGAAATGATTTAATGCACAAAATAAAACAAGGGATGAATTTTATAGATACACTTTAAAGTATTCACTTTGTTCTAAATTAACATTGAAGATTCATAGCAATATCGTTCTAAGGGCTAAGAGCATGTAGCCTTGCATTCGTAGCAAACAAAAATAGCAAAAAACCAGAAAAGTGTGACTAATAGGGCTGAAAAACAAGGTTATGTTTGTCACCTTATTACGGCTACGTATGGAAAAAAAGAGACTTTAAAGAAAAGATTTTGGGACTCCTATGCATGTTAGACGTGTTTTTCGAAGAACTCTTATTTTTCTTTAGACTACCCTTATATTCACCTCAGATTCAGTAAGGAATTTAGATATACATAGATTTAATTTCTTTTTGCGTCTCATTGTTTTATTTTCGTTGCGTCTTTCTTCATGACAACTCAAAATGTGTAGTTTTCTACGCGGATGGATTTTCTAGCTGCTCTGATTTTTCATTCGTGTGTCTACATTGTGGATATTTATTAAGAAAAAACTAATGAATGTTTCCATCGCGTTTATTTGTTCATTGTATTCTTATCAATTCTCGCTATTTTTTTCGGAAGATAGAAAATTTGCTTTTTCTCTGTTTCGAATTTTCCCGCTAGAAATCGGTTTTTTTATTTCCATGATTGCATTCTTTGTTTCGTTTTGTTTCAGTATTTTCGTCATGCGTTCTTTTTTTTATTGAAAGATCTGGATCAAATTATAATTTTAAAATCACTTTGTTTTTATCTAAATTTTTCGATTTTGGCAGAATTGCTCCTAAAGAGCTCCAAAATGATGGTAAATCCGTCTATATTCAATTGGAAGATCGTCGAACAGAATCCTATGCTGGAAGCGAATCTTCCTCTGTACGTTTTTGTTAATAAAGATATACAGGAGTTATCATTGTACTTGTAGTCCATGTGTGTATGCTTTTTTCTCTCGTTTGTGGTGGGATTTTCCTTTTCTTTCCAATTGCTTTCGTGATCTCCTTACAAAATTGCTACTCCTTTGGTAAGAAGTTGCTTTTATTTTTTTACAATGTTTTTAAGAGGAGGCAGCTTTCTCAAGATATTTATCACATCTACGGGACGATGCGCGTCCGATCCTTTTCATGTTTACCATTTTTTTATGTATTGCGTAAGGAGAACAGCGATGGCCTACACGCTTTGTTTTCTTTGCGTTTTTTCCAATCTCATATACTACTGCTTTCCTACTTTTTTGATTTGTAAAATAATATTCTTGTCTCGCTTATTAGAATAAGGATACATGTGCGTGTGTACTCTTTTTTCTAGTTGTGAAATAGTTTTCGTGCAATGGTTTACGTAACGTATGTATAGAAACTACTTTATTGAGTATAGAAAAAGGGGTTGTTTGCAAAATGTTTTTATCTTGCCTATGTTTGCCTTTGTAATTACAGCAATTGCATATGTTTTGTTTTTTTTATCAAATTGAAAAGAGATAGAAATCCTTGTATATGTATGGTTATCATATTTTTTTAAGACTTTATTTGGTGGAGTTGGACGAAGTATGCGGGATACTTCTGAGCCTTCATCCTCTGCAGCTCTACCAGTGGATAGTGGCCGTGCTTCCCTTGTAGTGGATGAGACAAAGGAAACAACTACTCTCCAAATTCGTTTTCATAATGGTTAGAAAAGGACTTTCGACTTTTTAGACTGTTTTACATTTGCTTGATGGATGAAAAAGGGTGCGAGATGGTTTTTCTTTTTCTTTTGAAAGTTGTAAAATTTTGCGTTTGAACGGATGTGAAATCATTCAAAATATGAAATAAACGGATGGAAAGGGTACAATTGGTGTGGAGAGAAGAGGGAGATTTTCCTATTTTATAGCGGACACGTTTCTATTTGGATAATGAAAGAAAAATGGTAAGAGAAGAAATAAAGAACAAGTGACAATCAAGCCCTGAATACGTTTAATGGCAGCGGAGAGTAGAGAAGAAATGATTTTTTTTAGTTACTTTCAAAGAAACTCTATGCCCTGATGAATGTAAATAAAACTATATCTAAGACTACTACAAGAGCATTTTTTTGTGTAAAAGGAAATACTAT
This sequence comes from Cardiosporidium cionae, assembly GCA_015476325.1. Classification (NCBI taxonomy): domain Eukaryota; phylum Apicomplexa; class Aconoidasida; order Nephromycida; genus Cardiosporidium; species Cardiosporidium cionae. The sequence goes on from JADAQX010000318.1 coordinate 22,181, forward strand.
CTTTTTTCAGAGTGTTTGATTATTTTTGTATGGCAAGAAAATACAAGGGGGAGAATACCGTTAAACCTCGTTTAGTAGCTCTAACTATGTTGAAACTCTCATATGCTCGTAAGTTTTTGATCGTTTTTAAGTATCTTTTAACTGATGTTCATCATAAATTTGAAAAAGAGATAGTCTGTAACGCACTTTTAAAAATGTTGAAGTAGTTCATTCTTTTCATTAAGCGAAGGATTGCGACTTAGGAATTACGCTCTGTTGCATCAGTTTCGCGTTCTGTATATTTGTTTTCAAAACAGGAGAGCGAAAGAAGCAACGTTTCAACATTAATCACACCATCTCGGATTTACATTCCTATATTATGGAGTAAGTCATTTTGTTGGAAAAATTGGGAGATATATCATAGGAATAGTTGCATACATGCCATTCTTACTTCTTGCACTTATTCTCTTTAAGGTATATGAAAAGCTTTGGATGAATGAGCAAGGAACTGCTGCTTTTTATCAGTTATTCCAGAAGAGAGCTAGACAAAAACCCTACGATTTTAGAGTAGAGTTTTAGGACACATTTAGGGCCACTAAAACAAGAACATTAATTTTTAATGGCTTCCTCATTGAGCCAATTATTACATATAATAGGATCACTTCTATATGCTCGGTGAAAGAGAAGACAAAGTATATGAATGCACACAACTCCTCTGAACCATTGTGTAGGTTAAATATATTTTTGATTTTGCTGTAGTGGCGTGGCTGTCATGAAATGGAACTTTTTGTGATACAAATTTCACGAAATCATGTAAATTTTTTTGCAGAGTTGCACCCGTAAACGGAGAGTACCTCTTGATGGAAGGGTTTCCACCAAAAGAAATAACATCGGATACTTCCTCAACATTAGCACACGCTGGTACTTGAGAAGAAGAATTTGGAAGGTTGAGGAGAGAGACAAAACTGGATGCAAAAGCATTTAGATGATGCACATGAAGGCGAAGTAGAAATGCAGAGAAGTGAGCTATTGTAACGATGAGAAAGAGTGTTTTCAAGAATGTTTTATATTCCAGATTCCACTTTTTCCTTATCTTTTTATTGCAGGATTATTACAAGCAACGGTTACGCAGGTGTTACGTTAGGTTTTTTTTCTACAGCAAACAGGACTACGTCCCCGATATAATGTTTATAGCAAACTCTTTTTATGGCGTTTAAAATTGCTCTTTAAAGCGTTGAATAGTTGTGTAAATGGAATAATAGGAAACACAAATGTGTTGTAAATTTACCGTTTATTCATAAAATAATTGTAATTACTTATATTTGCTTCTCTTTGTCTTGTTCTATTGCATTTTACTATGTGATAGTGGTTTTCCATGTTTCTACCAACCTCCCTTCGCTACTATGCAATTCCTTAAATGGCATTAGAGGAGAAAAATTACATATCATTTAAATAATAAAAGAAGGGGAAAATGAAATCGTTTATTGTACACTACCGCAGTAACAGGATACAGAAATTTACTTCAAAAACATGCAATTTATGGGTAGTAACAGAATTTCAGAATTTTTCAATCTCCTAAGATAATCCCTGATTAATTGGAAAAATTTCGAATTGTAATGAATAATATTTTCCTAAAAGGTTTTCATCGTATTGTATTTAAATTTATCAGCTTTCAAATCTTCACTTTCGTCAAGTTATATATATAGAGTTGACTTGGATTGAATATCCTATGTCATGCTGCTATTTGTAAAGAACAAACCTTTTTTTTCATCTCCCATGTCAACTAAAATTATGACATAAAAAAGCAGAAAAAAGGAAAAACTGAGAAAACCAGTTAAGATTAAATATTTGAATACAAGTATTCTCATGAAACCTTTAAGATAAGGAATGATAGTGAATGACGCTAAACAAAAAAAGAGAATGTGCCTAAAAATAACATTGTCATAGGAAAGATGAACATTGTCTTTTAATAAAGGGATTAATTAGCGTTTGATTATTGAACGAAAATTAAAAAGAATTCAACGCACACAATGGAATTTTTAATGTTTTATTCTGTACGCACACTAGTTTGTTAGTGCTTCTAGAATTTAACGACTGCTGATAATACAGGTTACCTTTTCTATGGAATGCTCAATGAATCTATTCTTTTTTCTCTCACCACGTTCGTGTATGGATCATTTGGAAATTTGATTGGTTCAAAGGTATGGAAAGCAATATATCCTGTTCTCAAAAAAGTTGAAAAGATCCTAAACAGTTCTTGTAGCTGTTGAGCATAATATTGACAAAAAATTGATTCAACAGCACAAAAATCTAGTTTTTTACGATGTCCAGTAATAGAAAATATAACTGTGAATATTTTTATATCTTACTCCTGTTAAGAATGGAAAAATTCACTTCAGCAAAAAGAGCAAACAGACACCAGCGGTTTCCATCAAATGCATTGCAACTATTCTTTTCATCAATTTTACTAATGAATCATATTTTATTCTTAACGACAAACTGGGAGGAAAAAATAACTTGAAGAGTTAGCACGCAGAATAAAAAAGTACAGTGGACGTAAAGATTTTAGAAAAAAAAAAGACGATGTAACAAAGTGTGGGCTCTGCTGTGAAACTATAGCGAAAAGCACGGTTCCACATGTATTAGTTTTTAATTCGCTTCGCAGCTGAAATGCTGTAAAGTAAGAATCTACCGAAAGTAATGAATTAGTTGCTAGTGGTTTAGCGGAAAGCAGCTAAGTTTGCTGTTAATAATTTAAATAAAAAGAGTTAGAAATTACATTTAGGAATAAAATTCCAATGCTTTATTCATTTTAAATGATGCGAGCAATTTATTGACAAAACAAGGAGATCATGCTGTGAGTCGCTTTAAAAATCATGTTGTAGCTGTTTCTAAATTCAATTCTTGTTAATACTAAGCATTCTAAACTAGAAATAAAATAGAACAACAAATCAAAAAAACAGTGCCAAGGATATGGCAAATAACGAAAATTTTATAGTCCCGAAAAATAAATTAGATAATTATCCCCGTACTATTTGCTGCTAACGATATGATTACAATCCATCCTAATTTTATATAGGAAGATAATTGCTTTTCAGTTCACTTTTTTCACCAACAAACTCAGTCCCACAAGACATTTAACGGAAACAGATACCAAAAGCTAATCCTACTAGAACATTTCAGGAATAAGAAAACATGCTGTAGTAAGACTGCTTAACCTCGAGTATTGCTACACTACTTTTTAGAGTCTTTTCATGATCAGTTTTTTGTTTTTGAGTGGCTTTTTTTATATGATTTATGCTTAGTTGATTTTAATTTTTTAGATGGCTTCGATTTTTTCTTGCGGTGGGATTTTTTTTTCTTGTTCTCTTTTGTACAGTCGGGTACAATCACCTCTGCAGACAACAAGGTAGGTACACTTACAATCACTACATTTTATTGTCATTTTAAATTCTTATGCTAAATACATATAACAATAGCAAAGGCACAAAATAAGTAAGAAAAATAAATGAATGTAACAGGATAGTGCATAAACTATCTGAACTAAAACAAAAAGCAAAGAGGGATACAAACAAGCAGTAAAAGCCCAAAAAATACATAAAAATATTGTATAAAATTCAAGATGAACTAAAAAATTATTTTATGAAACAGAAATAAAAATTCTGAGTACAAACTCACAACAAAAATTTTGCTTATTTCTCATTTCTTTTCCAGATGCAATGCACAATAAAAGTGCAAAACATTCTTCGTAAAACATTTCCAAGAAATAAAATTTCTACTATACAGATCAGAACGCATCTGAATATCAAACGTAACGCTACTTATTAGATCCGTTAAAATACTGGAGGATACATTACTACCATCTTCTTTTTGTAATCCGTGAAGAAATGGGAAGAAATTAATTTCTCCTTGTCTTCACTAACAACCTACCGAATACTCACTTCTTTCGTCCATATATTTAAAACTATACCTAATGCCTTGAATTAGGTACAGCAAAAGTGGATTGCATCTATTCGCCCCTTGTAAAACAATTTTACCCTTCAGTGTAACCTACGCACCCGCCTCTGCATATAACGCTACTTGATGTTGTAATCCTTCATTACTGGAGTTTGAATAATTTACTCAACATACAAATCTTTTCTTTTAACTTGCGTTCTCCCTATTCTATACTACCTCCCTTGTTGAGTGTTGTAAGCCGATTTGTCAATCCTTTCCCTCGGTTTGTTTTTAGTGTAACATAGCTCTTAAAATATCATTTCAAACATAAAACATACTTGAAAAAGAAGTTTTAGATGGAGATGTGCGCAAAAGTAGCCAGCCTTTCAAAATGGTCAATACTGCATCCGCCATTTGTATTCCAGGAAGAGAGGGAGAAAAAACATTCTGATGCCATAAAATTCAAAAACACAACATGGAACTAAAATAAAATGAATGATAAAAATTAAAATGTTGACAAAAGTGTAGAAAAAAAGGAAGATAGGAACATGGACGGATGGAAACCCAGCTTGAAAATTTTTTCACGGGAGAAAAGGGGCATTTAGGGAAGGAAAAACAATGCGAAAAAAATGTAAACTCTGAATATGAATTAAAAACACAATAAAAGAAACTTTACAAGAGTACCAGGAAATAGATAAAGCTTATCAAAGGAATTAAATTTTATTTGCTGACACTAGACACTTTTCACTTGATACGCATGTCCTCTTGCTGCTTTTTCTTTTCTTTTAGAAGATTTATGAGTTTAGAAAACTCGATGAAATCATTCCTTTCTAGCATGTGAATCTTCAGCAAAACTTTTACACCTCAAGTGAAAACATACCTTACATAGCTCATTGTAACTATAGTAGAAATCATACAAAAATATCATTCAATAAAGTGTAAAATTCCTTGTTGTTAAAACTGATTTAGCACTTTATTTGATAAACTAAATTGAAAAGTTGCAAAACTTTTACTTTGCATCAACACCGCATTCAATAAAAATATATCAACTAAAAGAGAAAGAGTAGATGTACTTTTTCTTATAATCTTATCCTTCACCAATAAGCCAAAAGAAAATTTACGGGCCATAGCATTTCAAAATATATTCATTAAAACTTCTATGCTAGCACCCTCTTCGCTTACAAAAAGAATACATCCATCAACGCTGTATTTATGATCATTTTCATCAATATGATGAAAAACTGTCTGCATCTCCTATCCCTCTTTGAAAACTACCAAATTAAGTAATATTCAGCGTTCTTACTTTTAAAGCTTGCAATTGATCTTGAACAGAAACAGCAGCTTCTAGGATATCTGAAGATACTTCAATTGCATATCCTCTTAAATTTTGAAATATCATTGAAAATGGTTCCCAAATATACTGCTCTCTTAGTAGATTTGAGTTCTTAAATATAGAATCCACTAATTCCAGCAATTCATCCAGAGAGGCACGAACAACTTCCTGTAAATATTGTGATAGCATTGTATAATAGCTTTTTAAAGTTGCAGTCGCTACAGACATCAAACTAAGAAGAAAGGAAAAAAATGTTGTAAGAAAATAAATAAAAATTAGCAAACAAGAAAAAAGGAGAAATCCGTTGAAGAGCAAAGAAATGAATATACAGTGGAAAATGACGAAGTCCTAGGGGATTATTAGAGTGAGTGCTTAGACTTACAAGAAATATTTCTAAAGGTTGAAAACTGTAGTAAACTATAAACCGAAAAGCTGCTGGAAGTAATCTTTCTTGTAGTACTAAAAAAGACGTATCATTAATCTAAAATTTTAAGTGATTATTTTTATTCATTTTTTCTATAAACGTAGTACCAAGAAACATTGTGCTCAATAAACAAAACAAGAGGTATAGAGATGAGGCAATGGTTGCATAGAAAAAGACAAGAAAAATTTCCAAAGATGGATGGATCTCATTCACATCCTTGTATTTAGCGCGAATAACCGACTATATATATACACGATCTCTCATTAAAAATAAGATTGAGATTATTAATTTTTTAAGCTGCTACACGCACTTAGAAAACAACAAATAAACAAATGTACCATGACTTTTTCATGAATCCATTCTTCTGTACAAGATTCTGCCATCTCATCAAACCCTTCGAGAATTCCTTCCAGATGTAAAATTTTGGGTCGCTTCCGATATTTTCGTCTTTTCAGTTTTTCTTGATCATCCAGGCTGACGCAGTTATCTATTGCCTTTTGTAAATCAATGGCATCCTCTATATACAAAATGTACATAAAAAATAGATTAAAAAGCGATAGGAAACGTATTATACCTAACGTTATTAAAAGAAACTTCTTTTAAAAAAATAATAAAGCGTTTACGCCACCAGAAGTAAAAATGTTTTACTTTAATTTTGTTTACATGCGACACATTCTGTTTTTAGTTTGCATTTTCTCTCTGCTTCAATCCTAGTTTAATCATGGTACTTAAACATATGAATTCTTATTTACAAAATTATGTAGCATTCATTACATGACAACGCATTTAAAAATGTAGTGGTATGTGCTCTATTTCCATTCCCATTCCTCGCTTCTCCATCTATTTCAATCGAAGAAAAGTCGCCTTATATAGGCGGAATCTGGAACAAAAAATAACCTGGAGCGAGAGCAATCTCAGTAGCAGGGCGCCTCGACAACAAGAATTCCTCGAAGCGCCGAAGTTGTACTTGAAACCCTAAGTTAGGAAGGATTATTCGCCGTTGTCTTACAAAGGCAAATGCATCCTTATAAGAGAGAGCACACGCGTACATCAAATATCCAATAATAAAAGAAGCACTCCTCGATTTTCCTTTCGCACAATGAACCAATACAGGTTGTATTTTACGATTACAGGAAGTAGAGGCGGAAAACACGCATGGTGAAGAATTGGAAATGTCTTCTATCGTTGGAATAGAGGGATAATGAGCATTTGTATCACCGTTTAGTGAAGAAAAGGGGATTTTTGAATGAGAGGATGTAAAAGAGGATAACTTTGTAGTTGATGTATCGCAAAATGGAGGATCCGATTGAAGTACATGAGATAATCCAATCAGCCCTTCATCAATGAATTTAAAGCAGCGCGGAAATTCATTAAGAATAGGGGCATATGGTAAGTCATTTATTCGCACTGTAGAATAAAGGAACTCTTCTGGGAAAGCGGGTTGCAGTGTATTATGAATAAGGACAATTCGAGCGATTTTGGCTCGTTTCAAAAACGCTTTATCCAAAGCAGCAGTATAGTCTCCTAAAAATAAATTGGGAATGACTTCGCAGAAGTTTAAGCATGCTCTGGCTGCCCACCACTTTGTCTCACTAACGAGGGGAAAACGCTTTGTCACGGCAACCTTTTGGTGATGTGCATCATCCTGTGTAGAAGAAGCGTACGCCAGATGCATCCGCGAGGAATCTGCGTACATGGTAGATATCAGTATCCAGTAAAATTTTTCATAAAAGCATCTACAAAAAGCGCAAAGGGAGCCAAAGTTAAGTCATAGCCTGTCTTTTCACTTAAAAAATTTGATTTTTTAACCATATTGCCACAATTCTGATTATTGAGGAATGACAGTAGTGCTTCCTGGTCGTTTGTTTCTGATAAACAGAGGTACAGTTCACAAAACTAGAAAAAACATCGAAAAATCACACGCCTCTGCAAAAATGTAAGCACGGGGTTAACCAGTTATCTGTTTAGAACTGAAATGTAAAGGGCATACGGAAGGGCTGATTTGGAAAGCCATTTTTCCAAGGAAAGTTTGATACTAAAATGGAGAGCCGCTTGTACTGATGAGCATCAATGCTTCCTTTTACGTATAGCTCGGAATAAAGAAAATAAGTAAAAAGCAGTAGAAGCATCAAATTTTCTGCCTAGGGTATACGCAAAAGAATCCACTCCATTCTGTAACTGTATTTAGCTACAAGAATATTTTCCACAAATCATGGTAATTGTGCAGCGTTTCATGAGTGAATAGGTGGATATGTTTATGAATGAAAACAATAATTTTTGGTTACAATATTTACCATCACATAAGCAGTAGGGAAAAAATGTGTTTCGCCTCACAGTGAGATTGCACGGGTAAAATGGTTAGGGGAATAGTGTATGTATGGATTACTGTACTGCGGGTCTCTGCAAAAATCATCAAACGGCTGTAAAGATAAACACGGCTCATATGAAGCGCTTCTCTTACCTTTGCTCGTGCTAATTCTGAAACGTTCTAAGCACGTTTAAATTATTTAAAAATTCTGAAAAATACCTAAAATTATCATCCTATTAAAGAATGCAGGTAATGGTACAGTAACAGCTCTACATTAAAGTCAACCGCATTCCAATGAAAAGCTGTTTAAACAAATGTATCCGTATTTCGAAATTATAGAAGCAAGCGCATCTCAAAGTGTCTACTTTCTCCAACATTGGTTGCAAAACATTGTAAGTAGGGAGCACTCATGTCGTTGATGCTGGAAGTTAATTTTTGCGCAACGACAAAGTGAAGCAGCCATAGTTTATTGTTAAATCCGCGTTGCTTGAAAAATTCCCAAGATCTACGGATGAAAAAACTTGTTAGTAATTTAGGTGAAACTAGAATGAAATGACTTAAGCTTCCATAAAAGTATCAAAAGATTTTACAATTCTCTTTGGTTGGCTCTCAAATAGTTGAGCGAAGTTGGGGCTCAGTGGTTTTATTTGTTTTGTTTGCTTTTAATTACTTGAAACTTTAAGACATTATATGTTTAAGGTCAACTTTGCAACATTTGAAACCTAATATTTTCCTCAAGAATTTCTTTGCGAAAAGCGTTTTAATTCGGAGTTAAATGACATGTTGAAACATCTGAAGAGCAGTTACTACTCACCAATTGTCTGAGTTACATAATCACTTTGCTCTGGAATAAATGCACCTTTTTCAAATTGTTTTTATAGGTGTCGAGTATATTGCCTCAAAAGCCAATGAATTCATACCAACATAAGCTTTAGCAGTACATCTACAAAAGTTACGCTGGAGAATTGGAATTGCTTGAAACAAAATAAAAGAAAATAAAACGAATTAAAAACAAAAATGAATTTGTTGAATAACGATAAAACATTGAATTGCAGGTTATAATTGAAGAAAAGAGTAGCAGAAGTAGGCTCATATGATGAAAAGATAATATGGACAACGAGAAGTAAGATAGAAGTCGCTATGTCAAGAACTGCGTATACACAGCGCACTCCATATTTTGGTATGTTCGGCTTAGGAGTGAAAACAATTTATACATCTTAATTCGAAAGAGTCACAAACATAGCACCAAGCGACCAAAGATCATAGCACAATAGGTTTTATGATGTGGCGATGCGTCACGAGTATAACGAGAAATGTGTCTAGTGGTTCTGCAACGCTTCCATTCTACAAAAATTAATTTATTACAATTTAGAATGCAAGAAAAATTAGGAGGGAAACAATTCATGGTAGATTCTTTATATAGCTTTGGTTTTGTAATATTTATTTTATATACTGATGGTGATGTAATAATTATTATTTCCAGTTTGACTTCCTATACTGTCTGTGTGGCAGGTTTCCGTTTTATGCATGTAAGCTATTTTCGTAAAGAAATTAAATCATTCTGTAGTTTCCTACAACCTAAAAAATGTAATTTCTAATCGAAAAATGCAAGTCAATAAACATTTGTTAGTGGTATAAACGGATGTAGGACCTTCCGTTTACAAGTTTATAAAAACAAAATAGTGAAAATGGTGAGGTAAGCCAAATTCATGGTTAAGTTTACCAATTGAAAGTATGGATGTAGTATAAGAACTGGAAATCAGAAAGCTTTCTGCAATAGTAAAAAAATGGAAATTGAGTAATGAATCGTCATAAACTACTATTGGTACGGATAAGCCTGCAGCAATAAGCTAGTTGATGCCAGCTACGTAGCAGCATTCAACAAAAGATGTTCGTTTAGAGATGTTTTATTTCCCAATCGTACTGGGGGTCACCAAATATATATCCCTAAGCAGGTTTTTGTGGAAATATTTTTGCTATGATTAAATATGTCGAATTCAATATTTCCTTTTTAGCTATGAGATATTAACGAAGAACTGGTTCGCATCACAATGCATGAGTGCGCTTAACATGATAATAAGTTGCTCTACATTGGAGGGAAAATGTTCGTCCCATGCTCCTATCAAAAGACAACACCGATCGCTACACATCGGAAGCATGCAAGTAACTTTACATCTTCTACTGTGTACCAATTTTCCAGCTCTCGGAATAGTTTTTCTCAACTGTAGCGATGCTTCTGCAGCATTTACTACGACTTCTGAGGAATGGCATCGTAGTAAATGAATCTACCTTACTGCACAACGGTGCGCTGGTAACGAACCCATAATATGGATAAGTACGGCTAAGGGAGGTAAGCTGTTTGTTGTGTATCTATAAAATTTGCTTTTGAGCACTGCCTAGAAGGTTTGTTTTAAAGTATTCGTTCTTTCGTATATTTTCTTGTACTTTTAAAATACATCTGCCATAAGCAAACTTGCTAGCTATGATTGCATGATTGAATAGCTCAATGTTATAGCTGATAAAACAGTTGTTAAGTCATAAATCGTCCTGTACCATTAACGAAAAATAAACCTATCATCCTTTGGAATTTTGGATGCAAGTGTACAATTACTACAAAGAAACTAAATTCAAAACATGATGAATGACTTTACAGAACAAAGTAATTGTGTTTTCTCCATGGGTATTTCTATTTCATCACCTGTTGAAAAGTTTAAATTCTAAATTTGATAACCATATTATCAAGATGAGTTGTCCCCATAGAAGGGGAAAACAAACTTCAAATTAATACATTAAAAAGCCATATAAAATTCGCAACATGATAGATTATTTCTTTCGAAAATATTGGGTATTGAAGAAAATAACAATCACGTAGTAGGCAAAATTCTGACATTGCAAAACTGTTTCCAGTAGACAAGTAACTTGTCTTTGTTCGACATTTGCATTGATCTAATTGAAGTTTATGAAATGAACAAAACTTTAGTCTTAGCCTTTGAAATTGTGTGGGGTTTTTCCTCCTTACAACATGGATTTTATGCTAGTCTTTGTTAATATCATTATACATGAATGCAAGACAAAAATAAATAAGAATGCCTTTTTGGATAGAACAGAATGTAGTAAAAACAAACATGTATTCGTTCTTTTCATTTACTACTAGACATCATAATTGCGTTAAAGGGATAATAAAAACTCCACAATATCTCATGCTGTAACAACGCGAAACAGAAATGCTTCTTTATAGCACTTGCACGTCACAGCTACTACCCCTCGTATTTTCATGTTCCCCAAAATCAATATTTATTAACGCATAATTGATAAAAAGTTCCTAAAAAAGCAATATACAAAATCGACACGTACTTTGTCTTTCAGCAAGTAATCTTAATTTATCTAAACAGCTAGGATAAAAATTTGTATCTACGGCTTTGTACACATATTCATTCAATAAGAAAAACTGATCAACCTTACATTTTGAATTCAGAAGTTGAAATATGCATCTAATACATTACGTTTGATCAGATTGGACACTTGTATTGTAAAATCGATGCGCAGTAAACATATATTCGCATGAAGAAGCTAAACAATCATACGATAGTAATAAGAAATGATTTCTTTCGTCTCTAATATCTGTTTAGAGGCCTATTTCATGATACATGCCAGCAAAATTAAGGGCAGCAGTACCTCTACCTGCCACTTAACTGAAACAACTAATCGCACCAAAATACAACTGAACAAGTATTTTTATCCACTTCTTTCTTAAAATACGAATGCATATAAACTCTGTTGAACGTATTATTTGCAACCATACTGTAAATGGTAACCGCCCGTATTTTATTTTACTAATTTACGACGACAGATTACATTTGACGATTGATTTTATAATCCATAAAAAAATGCTAGGTTTAGAGTATATCAACTCAAAAAGATACTCAATCTTTTCTTTTTCGTATATGTAACGTGAATAACGCAAAAATATACTGCCAGCATTATCAAATTTTATTAATACAAATTATGTTGATCATGCACTACGCAATCATGAAAGGAGAGTTTACAAGCAGTATCAAAACAAATTAAAAATTGGTTCCACAGCGTAAACAAAACTAAAAATGCTTATGTTGTAAATGTTATTATCACCTAGTATTTCTAATGCATAAACCATTCATGGAGGATTGATTTTTTCCAGAAGTGTACTCGACATTAACTTGAGTTATTTGGGGGAATGATTATGACATATCTGCGTGAATTTTGAGGACAATAAAAACGTCTAGACCAGTAGGTACAGCGCATATTTAAAAGATAGCAATCAGTTTGGATAAATAGTCAATTCATCCTACGGCCACTGGTTTCTTGATCTTTATAATTTTCCCTTTCTTGATTCGGAACACCTGATACCATCCATTGAGAATAATAAGGCTCTTCATCAAGCCCTTCATTTTCATGCATACCAATTTTATCTAACAGCGGATGAGATACGCGCTGCAAATTCACAGCAGTAGGTTCAAACTGAATTAAACGATTATTGTAATAATCAGAAGAATGCATTTGCCCCGGTGGAACAATTACACTATCATCTTCATCAAAAGTTTCAACTTTACGCCGTCGTAAACGTTCAAGTCGGATAAATAGCTGATGTTGAATCCACTCCTACAAACAAAAATAAAGGATATATTTTCACTATTCTATAGAAGTAGAAGAATCACAGTTCTTATCACATATATGTTCATGGCATATGTAAGAAATGCGAATGTATAAAGAGAGCAGGTGCTTACATTAAAATATTCTATTAACTTTTAATGTTTTAAAATGCCTTGGAATTACAAAAAAATGCTAGAACAACAATTCAAAGGATTCTCCAATAAAAGAACTGCTCTATTTGTTTTATTGTAGTTTCATACTCTTAGATTCAACAGTAAAAATAAGCTAACTTTAATAATATGCCTACAAAACAAAGAAAAACCCAATTGTTCCCTCCCTTCTAAATTAAACAGATGCAAAATTACTTTGAAAGAATCTTCATTCAATCCGTAGTTGAACCAAGCAGCTCTATCTCGAGCATATAACCAGGGCCTCTCTTTAGAAAGTTCCCATTCCATAAAAACCTGCAAATGAAAGAATCAGTAGAGCTTCACATCTTCTTCAAAAAGAGTTCTTACCACAAAATAGGAATTCCATGACGCAACTCATTTAAATAAAGCGTTGTAAAGTTATACGCTTTCATTCCCCATATCTTTATATTGTAATATTCCCATACATGAGAAAAAACGTATTTTGGTACCCTATTTTTCTGTGTAGCAAGTTCTTTGGCAGCTTGTGGATCCAGCTGTTCTGTAGTCAGGCTTAAGTTAAAGCTATGCCCCTGGCTAACACTTTTTCCACCAGTAGAATGGCTCTAGGAAATATGTAACAAGTACGTACCAAACTGTGAATAAAGCAACCGAAGCACTACAAAAAAATCTTTATTTTGCATGCTACTAACCACCGTAGACGTGATTCTTTGATCAGTTCTCAAACGCTTTGGCGAGTGGGCTGCAAAAATTGTAACATTAATCAAACATTTATTGGTCTATAAATGAATACATCATTGTTTACTACACGCAAAAACAATTTTTTAGAACACAAAAGGAAATATAGAATTGCTCAATAAAATAAGGTTCAATAATTAAAAATAGACGAAATGTAATTAGCACACTACAAAGGAAATGCAGCAAAAAATTATAGCTTCAAAAAACTAAGATATTCAACCATCTCCCCCCTGGAAATTTAAATTTGTACTCGGCAAAAATAGTACCTTAAAATTATTTCGCATTGACGACATGAAAAAAAATTATGTCCAGAGTCAGTCTAAACTGGCATGCCATTGAAGAAGAAAGTAACTAGTCTAAAGGAAAACCCCTCACCTGTTGGTGCTTGCTTTACGGATAAATCGGTTGAAGCAATAAGTGTTTCTTCGACAGAAGTGTTCAAGTTTTGTCCAGAATCTGCAAACGGAGCAGGTACATCTTCGCTACGATGCATTATGGCTTCACACCATTTCATCAAAGGTCAATCTGCAGCGAGCAATTACAGAAGAGTGTTGCATCGATAGAAGAAGCACGTGTATTTCATAGTATCGACGAACTTTTTTCAAGGGACTACATCCTCTTCATGATTGAGGATATCATTTAAAAACGTAGTACATTTTAATTGCAGCAATTGATAGTAAAAATAGAAAAATTATTGTAAGTACCCACATACGAGTTCACAGTAGCAATGTTTTTATTAGGTGGACAGCATAGATACGTCAAGTATGCCTAATTTCTTTTCAAAATGATAGGAAAAACAATGCTCTTGATTCTACTTTTCAAAGATATGCAATTCTGCCCCATTGAAAGAAAAAAGGTGATCGCATCACGTACAGCACTTTCGCGACGAAATTTAATAGGAATAGCCGAAAAAACACACCTGACGTTTAGATTTCAAAAGCTAATGATCTTGGAGTTGAATAGTGTAAAAGCGCGATTTCATTCAAATGCCGCTCTGGGAAACGAGATGGTATTAGTACTCTTATACTAATCTTAAACAGAGGAGAGCAGTATCTACTCCACACGTATAAACACAAAAAGCTTGCAAACGTAAAATAAAGTGGTTTCTCTCCATTATTTCAGTAAATATTCTTTCGGTCGCAGAGAAATTACGAATCATTTGATCAATACCAACAGATAGGACAAAGCTACATATAAAGTAAGGACACAATTGAATGCTTTAAAAATTTTAGTATGCGGCGACGCGATATGAGACAACTATCCAATGTGGTACTTGTGCAAACACTAATTTGGACCATTTACAACTTGGAATTCTACAAAAAGGCGTCTTCTTTTCTCACAAAAAACAGGTATGTAGATAACATGTGTTATAATAAGGGAGCATCAACAGGAAAAACTTGCACCCTAAACCAAAGCTTTTGCAGGAAAATTTTGATGCCCAGGCAACGTTTTCATGAGGTAGAAAGGCTTGATCTTCAGAATTAGCCCAAGGGAAGATAGAATTGTTCTTATTTTAGCATTGCATAGGAATATGAGATTGCTCAGCACAAGCAATCAAAACTAATGCATGCACATTTATTTTAAGCAAAGGAATTACAATGTGTATTCAACTAATCTTGCTTTGAAAGAAACAGGGACTCCCAACTGAATTACGTTTGAACCTTTATTTAATCAGTAACAAAACCTTGTTGGTTAGTAACATAATGCATTATTAGAGGTAGTAAGAATGACAACAACTTCGTAAATGAAAATCACTCTGGTTTTCAGTTTAATAATGCTTTGAATCTCTTTAAGAATTTTGTATCGCCCATGTAAAGGCACCGTACTGCAATGGGATCAAAACTATTAACATTGCAGTTACTGAATTAGGACATTGAATACAGGATTTAAACGTAAAATAAAAATTCAAAAAATTCGTTCACACAGTAGGTATTTACCGCAGTTTCTACAGTGGCTTGCACTGTGTTAGGAAAAAAAAAACAGAGTTATTTCAATAAAGGCATGTTGAACTTAAAATATATAGAATCACTGTGATAATAATTTTGGCTTTACTTCATTAGTTTTAATAGAATGCATACAAAATTGTATTTTTCCCTATTCATCATGGTTTACACCGGAGTGTGCAAACAAGTAATTTGATCTTTAACATCTCTAAAGTGATGTATAACTTTTTCAAGCACAATGAATGACACAGTACCTGAAGACAATTGTAAAAGACAGAGTGGAAGCTTTATGAGAATGAAAAGATGAATTTTAGCTAGGGCAATTATCTGTTGAAATTTGAAAACAGAATTATTGAAAGTAACTTAAGAATCTTAAGTTTTAGACAGTACGTTACTAATTCCTATCATTGGAATGTACGGGGTGAGCAGAGATGATAACCTGCACGGACAGTAACTTGACTAGCGCAAAAATGGAATAAAAGAGAAAACAAGAAATAAATGTAGGAAAATTTGTCGTTATGCTTAAATCACGAATCTAGTCCACAGGATTGCTCAATGTGTTTATTAGTTAAACAGCTCTAGTTACTGTTCTTAAATGTTAAGTAATGCCAATCAAACTCAATGATAAGCTGATATATTTATACTTGGCATCAAGCATATCTAAAATTAAACGCCAAGTCTCTCCTATTTAAAACCATTTTTTACTATTTAAATTAAATCATAAAGAATCTGAGTCGCTACCTTACAACTGCTAATCCCAAGAGATATAAAAATATTCGCATTTCATTGTGGGTAAGCCTATGTTTGCAAGGCAAAGAATAGGTTATATTAGAATAGATTATCAGTATATTGTCGCTGAAGTAGAGCACATCTATTAGAGCAATGCCCTTACACATAGCAATCGCTTTCTAAAATTGTAAGAACAAGAATGAAGAATATTATTGTGCAGAATAGAATAATCACAAAATTAAAACTGTCCAATAAGTACTGAATTTCTCAATATACTTACTCCCTAATCTTAACGTTGTAATATTATTTCGAATTGTGGGTTTTCAAAAACAGCTGTCTAAAATCCGAAATATATTGTACTTCAAGCAACATCGCTTCGCATCTTTAGAGGAATAATTCAAAATATGCTCTATTTAGCATATGTCGCAACAATTTATGATTTAGAAAAACAAAATTTTAGTAAACTACAGGAGCTAGTATACAGTACGATTTGCTTGCAAAAATCGGATAAATGCCACCCTAAAGAGCCTTTTGGAAAACTGGATATACTTTAATGGGCAACACTAATGTTTTAGCTTGGGAAAAGAAACCTGGAAGCATCCAGTCGAGTAACTTTAATACAGCCTCTGGCCGAGCTACATGTCCGAATCTAGTTCTGAGCGTAAAAAATCTATAGTATCACTTCATGTCGTCCTCATAGAGTGAAGGGATGTCATAACAAAATAAAAATTATTCAATAAACAAAATACTAACAATAAGTAGCCAAACTTCTACAATACAGAACATAAATGGAAAAACTTTAACTTGAGTAGCAGGATAGAATGAATATACAAATTTTAAACATGTAGAAAATTGTCACTTTTTAAAACTATCATTTCAAAATGCTATCGGAAGTACAAAATTATTTTCATAGAATAATTTTTATTAAATTTTATATATTCATTATAAAAATTCACCTCCAGCAATAGAGTTAGCATTGTCATTTATAATATGTTCAGCTTCTGGAGAAGGTATAGGAATTTTTCGATTTCCTTTCTTTTTCATTTTTTCTATAAATTTTACATGTGCTTCATCCCAAGCGTCCTTAAAAGAAGTTGATTGTCGTGAAGAGGTAGATAAACCTTCAGCACAAGGGTCTCGTTGCTTTGAAGTTAAACGATCCTTTATTTTGGTCACATCTATGCAAGTGTGCCCCTACAAAGCATAGCACGAAGAAGTCATATAAGTCACGTAGATAAATTCTATTACCCAAATACTAAGTAGCAGTATATCAAACACAGTCGACCAAAGTTTCCTGTAATACATATGGAAATATATTTATTAAAAATTTAAGCTTCTATGACGAGAAGGAAAACTTTATACTGAGCATTTCTAACATTTCCTGGTCTAACGTTTGCGCGCAAAACTGAATAAAACAAAAAAAAACGTGACTGATTCTGCAGCTTTTCAATTCATTAAGAAACAAAAACATGTTGAACAAAAATTCTGCTTCAACAAGTCGAGAATTCCAAAAGACCTCACCTTCAGAAAACAATTCCACCATACGAAGACATTCACAATCTGTGGCTTTTTTAACAATGTTAATTCAACTGTAACTAGAGGTGCCTCATCGTTGAGGAATAAATGCGTATCAGTATCGTCTGTCCGTGCAAACAGTACCGCGCTGTTTTTGTCACATTTGACAGTTGGGTGAGAAAGTATCGAACTTTTGAGTTCCTTTGCAGTAAAGGGCATTCGTTTTATTTCCCATATCCAATCCTCCTCTTCGGCTTTAACAGGATAAGGAAATTCTCCATGGAAAACCTCTTTGTTAATTTTTGTAGCACGAGGAGTGGAATTTTCAGTCAAAATGCTAACGGTATTCGCTTCCGATGAGGAGATGAGATAAATAGTTAAACTAGTCTCTGAAATATTTACGCTAATGTTTTTTGAAGATGTCGCAATAGGTATAGCAATATAAGCAGTTACATTGTAAAGAGTTTGATTCCAAAAATAGAAGGGATTTTCATGGATACCCCCGTTACGTACATATTGAGACAGTTTGTCTCTCGCAAAACTAGCCGCCACTTCATTAGTACGAGTGGCCTCATGGCTGGAATAATGTTTTGGCGCAGATGGAGTTGGGCCATCCTTTGCGGATGGTACAGAAGTCGAACTATTGTCAGGACCTCCAAAAGTTACGGATGTTGGGCCTGCTAAACGAGAGATAACAGGCGTTTTTTTCGATTCGTCATCGCTGGACACTGATAAAGCGTCCCATTTAGAATAGTCAATATTCCGATTCATCCTTTGTTGAAGCATGAATATTGAACGCATTCAAGAAAACAAATTCTGTCATATCAAGATAGTCAGAATAAAAGCATTGTATCCTTCTTTGTCAACATGGAATACTTGTGATAAGATTGTTTAAATCTGAAACATAAGTTTGACCAAAGTAATTTGTTAATACGTTTATCCCATATGACAGGGTACAGAAGAATAAAAGCGGATCAATATTTCTTCTTCATTAGAACTGAAACTTAACGAAACTTGCGGCATTTGTTTCACAGAGTTAGTGTTGACCTCTTAGTTTTTGCTTGATGAACTTTCAGGCAGTCCCGGTATTCTGACATAACTCGATTATTAATTTCATTTTTTCGAACAACAGCGCAAAAGGTAATGCAAAAAGAAATCGATTGCTATTTGTATTATCCGGCATTTTTATTGATTTATTTTGTCAAAAGCTTGTTAATTCAGTATCTCTCGTTGCTAAAAAGGGTCAAAATAATGCTGCATGAATACTTTTTCGATATATAATGCCATTCTTCTAACAAATGAAGTTGCTGATCTGTCGAAATTTTCCGCCGGAATAAAAGATGTTAGTGCAGCCATATAAATGTCTACACTTTGAGATATTGCTTTCCGAAAGATTTAAAAGCAAATGGTCATTTATTTTTGTTTCATGAATCAAGTAATATTCTGTAACTCGGAAATACTAAACTTTCTGTTACAACTTAAGATTTTTACGTGTTTGTCTCATGTGAAAGCATACGCTTGTACTTTATCGTGCCTCACGAACCGCAAAATAGATTCAGAGCTGAAACTTCTTTGCTAACATAAAGAAACGTTCGTTTATTAATTTAGCAGCTTAGAAATGATACGAAATAAATACGAAGAGGACCCACTGTTTTCCTTCTTGGAGACTGCGTTTTGATGTACTTTCTTTAAACACAGCAAAATAATGAATTGATGGATTGTGAAGGCTTGAAACGTTGTAAGTGTAATAATTTTGCTTTGCATTCTGAAATTTTGTGTTCTGATTTTCTTCACAACGAACGGTCTACGTTACCAATTTCACCGAAATTTGTCCTAGCGAATTCGGAAAACCTTGTTTATTTATGAAAGAAGAAATGTAACCACTTCGCTGCTATAACAAGGAGAAAGACCAGACACCACTGAATTGTGTGATTGGAAATATGCGGGATAGTTCAAGAAATTGGAACTACGTAGAATTTATGCGTGATTATTCTATCTTGTTATTCCAGGTAGTTAACGCGGATCCAGAAACCCTATTGCTCGATAGCAAACTTAAAACTAACAAACCCAAAATAAAATAATTTACATAAAGTTAACGTTGAAATTAATTGATGAGGGAGTCACTACAACTTTAGAATTTGTAGTGAGCTCCACTAACACTCCTTATTCATGAAAGCCAACAGCAAATCACTAAACAGAAAAAAACTAAACGGTTCACACAACGCTACTAAAGAAGAAAAAATAAAAGTGAAGAATGTTAACGTAGTAATCATCAAATCAAAATAGCAACAATAATCGTCATCATTCTAGGAAGAAAAAAATAATAATTCTAGAGGTAAGAAACCAAAATTGTGTATCTTAATAGCCATCCATTGTTAATTTCTTTTGACACTTGCTGTCAGTGATTGATATCGCAATCATTGCTTTCTACGATGCGCTAGTTGTGTCCAAATTGTCCGGGCACTTCATATATATCAAAGTCACATCACAAGTAAACCTGGGTATGGAAGTAGAAAATAGTTAACCATTTAAAGATATACAACTTATATTTTTTATTATTCACGTGTGATATACATTTCTTTGTAAAGGTTGCAACATGAAATTGTATATTTTAGTATGTGGATTTCTCACTGAGAGATGTAAAGTAAGTTAAAGTGTCTTGTCACTGAAGCATGCATTTGTACACTTATGAGAGAGGGAGGGCGGCATTTGAATGCAGAATGGATATGATAGCTCTCCTCAACATGTATCTGTTAAACTCATGAAATGCAGTTTATGGTTTAATAATTTGTAATCTATTGAAGACAATCCTTACATTGTTAGTATTTGTAATAGAATCAGAGTGGAAAAAAATTGAGAGTTTCTCAGAACCATAGGTTAAGTTGGCTACATTGAAACAGAGCTACATTGAAACAGAAAAAGTGAATGAAGGTGATGCAGTATGATCTATTTGGGAATGTTAGCATCCTTATGGTACGAGTTTAGTTAGCAAGACCGTACAAATGTGTAAAAGCTTTAGAGTTCTTGTGTTTCATTTTTATTCTTCTTTTGTTAAAAGTTTATAATTTAAATTAACGAATGACGCTGGTTAGATACTTCTACGTTAACAAATATATCCTCTATGTATTTATATAATTGCTAACTTGTGAATATCTTTGTATTCATTTTAAAGTTAATCATCTTGAAATTGAAAAGCCGCAGTGGATAGGCATCGATTGGTTAATTTGAATATGTAACCTATGGGGTTCCAATTCCGGAGGAAGTGACTGCAATTCCTAATTTTCTTGGTAAGTTTCTCGTTAATCATTTTTACAATAAGATGGTGCAAACAATAATTTGAGTAGAACTTAAATCAGGGTTGTATCATCATAAAAAACGCTGTTTTTTTTAATTGTACTATTCGTTGGCTTTTTAGCAAAAGTCTCACCAAACCTTAGACAACTATACTTTATAAATTAAGCCAGAGCTACTGAAGATTGTCCAAACAAATTTAATCACGTTTACATTTAGGTTAGCAATCTTTCATTTTAAATGTACTTGAAGCAGATGAATGCATCGACAAGTGAAAAGTTTTAACAACATAACAAAGATGCCGCTTGAAATTCTATTTAAACGGAATGCTTTGAATAAAACATTAAACTGTGATTCTTCTAAATTCTCAAATTAAAATTGCCGTTCACCAAATCTATGCTTCAAGCATTGGCAATTTTTCTTTTTCTTTTATCTTTTTGCTTCGAGCCTATACAGGAAAGAAGTCTACTTTTACTACCTAAAAAAATTGGGTGCATCTACACCTAGAAAAAAGGGTACTTTCTCTTGGTGACTACCGTAGAAAAAAAGCTAAAACACCGTAATGATCGAACTTTGTTACAGAATAAAACTTTATTAAAATTCAATTGCTGCCCAGCTATTTTAATAGACTTGTTTGAAGACATTGCCATTGAAAGTTTTAGGATTAACTGTTTATGGAATGAAGTATCAATGGCCATATGCTACGATAATTAGAAATGGTTATATTTTACTTGCATGCCTCCAAAAATCAACAAATCAAGTCTGTTTTTTGTTTTATGAGTTTTGTAACAACGTTTTCATCCAGCTTTGGTTTTTTTTCAGTTTTCTTAAGCATTACTTATGACACGCAAACTTGAAACTGTACCGATATTTCAATCCTAGATTAGCTAGCGGCATTAAATCATTTTGAAACAATGCAATTTAGTGTACAGGTCAAATGAAGGTGGCAAAAAAATTACTCGCTATTTCCAAACAATCAGATATTCACTTTCCTTTAATTAGAATGCTTCATTTTACTTGCCAATGAAATTGGATGCTTGTACATTGATCAGTTCAGGTAGAAAATGCTTCAAGGCTACGAATTACATGTTACAGTATTTGATAGTTGAATTACGCATTTAGACCCAGAGTTACAGAAAATAACTTTGCTAATTTCTATCAATCATCACTGTACTGCATTTAACTTCATTTTAAAGCCTGCTTTGATTCACAAATTAGGAACATTTTTTTCGAACGAAATAAAACAGTTTTTTAGATTGTCAAATTTCCCTCTATATTCTACAATTTAATTTTGCTTTATTTAAGACATCTGACTCTATATTGTAATGCGAACTTCCTTGCAAGCTTAAAGTTTCATATCCCACACTTAAAGCGTCATGGTAACATTTTTGCTTTAGCTGCAAGCATGCTAAATTATACCCAACATGTGGTACGCTTTTGTTACAAATCTCCCATGCCATTGTCAAACTATTTGCGGCGTCTTGATGCCGTTCCATTTTTTCATGTATTACTGCGTCAATCTCCCAGGCTCGGAAATTCGAAGGATTACGTGATTTTAAAACAGAGACTATCGATTGGGCACTAAGAAGATCAGCATATTCCAGCGTTAAATCACAGAGTAGCATTAGCATATTATCAATAGCGTCCTCTTGCACACAATATAACGGCTGTAAAAATGCGTTTTCGTTCAGTGATTCTTGAATGTCAACCATATGAATTGAATCAATCAAAATATCCTTCGCTGATTGTTTATCTTTTCGGAAAACAATCATAGATTCAGCAAGTGTTAAAAGCAAAAAACCAGAGCTGGTTTTTTTGTTTCTAGATAAATGCTGCAATTTCAGTAGAGACGATTCTACGTCCTGCGATACGGATGGTCTGGTGCACATTTTAACTGAGCATTCGAGAGCTACAATGCAAGGATCCTCTTCAGCTTTGCAACTTCCTTTCAATTGTTTGAGTATTTCTAGCATGAAATCACTCCGTTTATCAACTACTGCAGTGGCGTTTTCAATAACGGAATGTGAGTGATCGGAAACAGAGAGTGAATGCAAGCCACCGTATCCAAACGGCCCAACGAGGGTCAAAATCGTTTGATATAAGGATTCCACCTTTAGAAATTCTACGTTTTGCGACACTGCAAAGTTTTCTACTGCAGCCCTAGGATTGCATGTCCACCTGAAAGAAATGGCGTATCGGAATTCTTTTGCCTCGGTAAGAATAATTGGAAGCTACTTTCATTGCCCGCCTACCTGAAGTAGAGACCCCTCAGGAAGTAGCACCATTTCGTAGTTGTGCCTTCTTCTGCTTCCCAAGTAATTTTGAGAAATGAGAAGTATTCTGGAGCCTGCCGTAATTTTCCGTTGTAACGGAACAACAGCAACATTTTGAAGCACGTTTCATAAACCGGGGCACAATTGATTGGTAAAGTGAAATGTAGTTGCATTGATGCAGAGAATACATTTTTGGAAAGTTGAAATTTTTTGTTTGTTCCTCTTTTTAGGCATCTTAAATTGATTTTATTTCGTAGTATTATAGCTGTTCAAAGATGAAGAAGCAAATTTGCAGGAAAAAAATGCCCCCATTCGTAATAGCTATTGCTTTTTGCACGAAAGCAAAGCTCCTCTGCAGAACAGAAGAATTATATTCTAGTTGACTAGCATATTTCATGCGTACCTTGAAAATTTGTCGGGTCCTCTTGAAGAACGTAAGTAACATAACGTTTCGCGGTAGGAAGAATTCCTTTTTCCATGTAAAGCGTTCCCAACCAAACAGCCGCCTGCAGGCTTTTGCTATCGAATGCTTCAAGTTTATGCGCAAAAGTCATTGCCCTGTCCATCTCCTTCTTACCGAATGTAGCCAACTTCAATAAACTCAAGTGCATCACTTCGTATGCCTCACCTAAACATTTACTTTCAGCTGTGTCTTTTGTCCATGGAAATACATCCTCTAGAATATGACAATACCGCTCTATAATATCTCCGCTCCTACTTGTATAGCAGTTAGCAACTTTTATCTAATTGGCTTTTTGCTTCAATTGTTAGATAAAATATGAAAGAATCACAAGGAAGTAGAATCAGATATATTACTGTTTGCAAAAAATTATTAATTGCAAATGACTGACTACCGCTAAATCATACCCACTTTTGTATACTTAAATCTCCAAGTGCTTGAAGAAAATGTTGTAGGATACCAGCTAAGTAGCGTATCTTATCTTTCCAAGTTATTTGTAGCATTGTCATAATCTCTGCTAGGACAATTTGAGCATCATCCCAAAGATGTAAACGACATAAAAGTTGGCAGTAATCCATTTTCAGAAATGCACAGTTTGCAAACTTTCCATTTAATTGCCTTATGTAAAACTGTTTAGCTTTGTTGTATTGGTGACAAGATATTAATGCTTGCCCTAAATTTGCCCATGTATTAGTGGCGCCACAGATGAGCAATGTTATTGGAAACATAAAGTATACTATCATGCGATGATACTATCCAGAATAAACATGCTTTTCACATCAATCTAAAATATTTTATGCTTGCAACTACTGTTTCTAAACTTTGGTAAGATACAAAATGAAATAAAGTTTAACATACAGTTGCTCGCTATGGCTTACTGTGCTATATCTAACCTGTTTTTCTGACTAGAAAAGCATTCCCAGGATAATTTTGAATGCCCTCATTCAAAATGGCTAAGCCTGTGAAGTATTCATGAGCAAGAACGAATGCATCCCCAAGAAAACCATATAATTCACCAGAGAAGTTGCACAACTTGGAAACTGGATATATCAAAGATAGAAGTTCATGCGCATTCCGTCTTTCAATGTAGCAAAGAATTGCTAAATTTAAGTGTGCGTCAACATAAAAGGGATGCGCGGGATTTATATTGTCAATAGGGTGACAAATTTGAGCTACTTCCCCTGAGAAAAAGCTCAGTTTATTTTGGACAACACGAAATCTCCATTCTTGCGTACTGTCAAAAACATTAACGTCGTGACATAAAATTCGTTTTGCATCTTGAAATTGCTGCACTTGAATATAAAGTTGAGATAATAGTAGCCTCATTGTAAATATTTCCTGCGCCCGTGTAGATGTAGGGGTTGATGCGATCCCATACATCATAATTGATTTATTTGTGAACAAAACAGGGGTCTCTGGTCTCCTTTCATCGTCATTTTGCAGTACTACATTTTCTATGAGTGCCTCAAGTGTTTTGATGGCTGGAATAAGGCATCCCGTAGCCACGTATACCTGAGCTATAATTTTGTTTGGTTATGCATTATTTTACTAATTGAATTTGCTGCTTCAACTATTTTTATATTTCTAATATATGCTTTTGTTAAAATGTTTAACCTTTCAAAGTCGCAAACATTGGTTCTTGGGATAGACCAGGAAACCTCTTTTCTAGCCTTTTCAAAGTAGACATTGCAATGTATGCATCTCCATCCAAAAATTTCGCTCTTGCCAGCAAAAGATTTGCAACTTTTATATTGAAACTGTTCATTTCAAGCCCACTACATGGCTCTAGTATTTCAAGGGCTTTGCTTGTATCTCCATTTAATAAATTTACGTACGCTAAAAGTAGCTGAAATTGCATGAGATGTATGAGGAAGCTTATTCAATCAAGCAGTATTATTCATTCCTTTTTTGCATCCTAACAGAGCAGACCTTTCGATAAAAGAGAAAAAAAGGATCAATCTTTTCTAAGTGAATTTATGTACAATTTAGATTGTAATTAAGATGATTGAACCTGCGCTAGATAAAAGCTCGGAAAATTTTCACATAGTGTTCCCAATACATTTTGAGTAATTTCAATTGTATCTATTGAACATGAAGGTAGATTCTGGATTGGCTTTATAGTCAGCATTTCTGCAATTGCTGTTGGGTTTCTTATGTCTTCTTGAATTGATGTATTTTTTCTTGAGGAAACAAATCAATCAATTGTGCAACTTATATTGATTCAAAAGACTTAGTTAGGAAATAATACAAAAACGTACAGACTATACCATTTGGTTAAACAGGTTTTCAACGGTTGCAAATAGACTTACTCCAAAAGCAAAAGTTTATTTTAATGCAATTCCACAAGGAAAGGCATTGCAATGATACTCTTTTGCTTACCTATAACCCACTGAGAGTGAGTAGGATGAAAGATTCAATATTTCTTTTATTAGCACAAAGACCAAACTGGGATTTAGCATAATAAAATAGAAATAACCGGTATAAAATTGCAAATTATATTCATATGAGCAAATAGCTTTTTCCAAGAACTTTTTTGCATGCTGTTCGTCCTCATAAAATTTTCGGAAAATGACAGATTTCACATAAAAGTATTCGACATCGTATATGTGAACTCTTAACTGCCAAATTTGCATTTACACAAACTATTTGATAAGATTAAGAAACGAACCATGACATGTATTGTAGCAGAAAATTCTTAATTTATATTAATATAGGAATAATTACATGGTGCTGATTTTGCATTTTTCTCCGTTCTATTTCAAGCGCATCTAATAAGGATGAAACGGATTTGTCATTTCCTTCGATTAAATGCTGCTTTATTTGTAATAGAACACTATTGCTGCCCTGTGATTTATCTTCTGAACTATTTTGACTAGCTTTAGTCATTGGATTTTTGTCAATTTGACTTTGTGTTACAGATGCCAAACAAACAAGCAATATGTCCAATAAATTTTGCAGCGAGTTCTGAATATTTCCACCTGGAAGATAGCATTCTCTAATCTGATCGATACACTGTAGAGCATATATTATAGCCTTTTCTCCTTTTGTAAAAATCTGAGGGTTTTCACCATAGTAGCGATAGAGTAAAATCGTATATTGTAACATGAAATAAGGAGTTCCTTCCTGAATAGAAATCATTTTATGCTGGGGTTCTCATAGTTTTCTTTAAAAAACTTTAAGTGAAACACTGAGACTGTTAGTTGTGTGGGGTTATCTAAGTTGGACAGTTACAGAAGATGCAAGAATTTAAAGAGAGTGGAATAATATTACAATAAAGTACGTTTGAAATACCCGTAGTAGAAGACTGTTATATATTGTAAGCGCTTTTTCCATTCTGTCCTCCTCTGAATCACAATTAAGCAAAATTCGGAGAAGTTGCAGCAGCTGCAGGTCATGGCTGTCCATGTCTATCCTATTTATTTCAATCATTTGTTTGTCAAATTCCTGCCAACGACATAAGCGAAGGCATATCTTGCACGATTCCACATATGCCGGAGTAAACTCAGGTTGCGCCACGGATATTGAGTGCAAATGGTCTAGAGCCTGGTATGATGAAAGTATACATGAAAATGATAAATGAGCAGTTAACAAAGCGGAGCAAATAACCATATCTAGCATCTGTGATTGCACTGACATGCATCAATTGGTCAAGTAAATGCGTGCTATGATGTGGTGAGCGATCGTGCTTTAAAAAGGAAGATTATTCTTGCATTTTCAAGTCCTACATCTTGGTAATTTTTGTGCAGTACAAATAGAGAGAAGCGAGCAAGTAGCGAAGTGATTATTTCATATTGAAAGTACGTTTAGAAACAGTATGATAGGTGTTTAATAACCACTCGTTTCTTTGAAAATGCGTTTCAATTTTGAACAGTGGTGGTATTTTTACAAAAAATATACATAAATCATTCAGATATAATGAAAAAATCACTTGCCGGACACATCTAATCATTTTCTTACAGTAGCACAAATAAATGTAACCACACCTCCCGCCATTTATGTTGAATTTCTGCTAATTTGGCTTTTCCCATTTGCCATTCAATGAAAGATGGCACAGATGTTTCAATAGAAGCAGATAATGCTTGTTCTGCTTCTCTTTCATGTGCTAATTGATTTTCAGCATTGGTTGAATGCATAATGCTTTCGGAATGAATGAAGTGATTAACAGAATTATGGTTAAGTAAATGCAACCATGCGAACATTTGTGATTTTTCAGTTTCCGTGAGAGGCGAGGAAATATTACTTTCCAGTAAATCTCTGGCTTCTAACAATAGATCTTCAAAAAATAAAAACGAACAAGCAGTTTCAATCGCTAAAACATCCATACAAAGTTTTTCTTCATTATGGCACCTTTTCCAATCATTCTGAATAAGGTTTGGTATACCTATGTTTTCGGTTATTGATGTCCATGTTTTCGCACAAAGTTCGCTCTGATAGTAAAGTAGAGCAAGCGTCACAGGGTGAAGCCTGTTCGTTTTACTTTGTGTGCGTAACAAAACTAGCTTTCGTATAGCAGCCTGTATTTTGGCTTGATGAAAGAGTGCGTAAGCCGTCCAGAAGTGTTTTAGCCACCAGTTTTTATCAACAGAGGAGTAAAACTCCGGGCTGTTACAAGATATTTTATCCTCATTATTTAAATTCCGTGAAGGTAAAGAGCAGAGTTTTTCGATTTTCTTATATTGCCTCTCACGCGCATAGTAGTAGATTTGTGATAAGAACACGTCGGTAGGCATCGCATATTCTGCAATTCGTTGGTTATTTATTAAACCTGTGGTGTCTGCGCTTTATAAATTGTTCGTAAAACCGTGGGATCGTCAAGCTCTTTTGAATACACAGCTTGTTCGTTTACGCTGCTTGACCGTGCAAGATGACAGCTGTAACTTTTCTCAGTATTCGTAGCCATAGAACAAGCGATAGTTAGCAGAAGGGTTCCTTGACCATTGAATTAGTTGAGCTAGCAACATTCGTTTTTCTCGAGGGTACACCTCCGAAAGTCTGTTACCTCAATTGAAGATACTACAATTACAGATTGCAGAGCAGATCTGATTAATTTTAACGGTTGTCGCTGCTTGAGCTCGTTCGATCTATTTCCTACTGCTGAGAAGAAATAAAGCAAAAGCTATTAAAAAATTGAGGCAATGCTTGATGACTATGCTTTTCGTTCTTTGACAAATATAAGATCATATGATCACAATCGGAAAACATCCATTTTTTGTTGAGTGGTGACAAAAATTGTTTGAAAGAGGCACTAGTCAAGTACGACCAACTTGTACGTCTTCGCATCCGCTGAACGCATCATGCCTATCCATGATCCTCAAATCTGAAAATAGGTTATATCACAGCAAACAATTTTTAGCTTTACATCGCTCTATTTTTTTTAAAATGCAGTGCAGCATATGAAAGAATTCTATACTATTTAGAGTAATTCAAAGAGTAAAAATTCTATAATTTGAGCGAAATGAATAACTGTTTTTATTGTTGTAGAGGTAGTTGCATGATAATATCCCCTCTCCTCAGCAGTTTTATCTAAGTGTGCAATAACAATGCTAACAAGAGCTATTAAACGCTTGTACAGAAATTGCAAAATTCATGTATCAGTCTTAATGGCTAGAATTAGAATTATGTGATCGTTACAGTTATACTAACAGATCGCCAAAAAAATTAATTCCTTGGAGAAAGAAAAGCTGCAAAATAATTCTCATTTATATCTATAAGAATAATAACTTAAATACTCAAATTACTTAAATTCCACTGCTTAAAATTTTATTTTCAAAAAAATTGCAATTGAATCTTGCGATTTTTAAAGTGATAAAACAAGATGATGAACTGCACAATCTAAGCATTTCTTACAAATAAAGATAACTCTTTTCCTATTGATTGCTATTAATTTGAACAATGCATGCGTTCAGTGAACAAAAAGAATAAAATACCATTGTCGGCGATCATACTGGTTTGATGTTAGCTTTAATCAATTTTTTTTAGATTGACCTACATTAACAGGCCTACTTCAATTCTTGGAGCGTGTCGTTATGCACAATGTTAAAATACAGTAATACATATTCAAAAGAAATTTATTTATTCGTACATCTAATTTGCTTTTATGTGAACACATAAATAGCGATTTCAATAGCGGATATTTTGCATGTAAAGAAAATCTGATTTGTGTTAGTACTCTTAAATGATCATAAAAAATTGATTTTAATTTAGTAATAATTTAAAAGAACTCTTTAAGTGGCTTCAATTTTGGTTATCGTATGTTAAAATGTAGTCAAATGAGCATATTATGACTAACAATTCTTCAGGAATCAAGCAATACTTTTGTAAATTTACGTAATTTTTGAACTGCCCTACATAGTTAGTACTGTAAACAATTTCCTGCGTTGATGTGAATGACTTCTGAGATAGATTACTTCAAGTAACAGTTGCAGGATCTATAAATATATATATAAATTTGGGAGAATGCAAATCTAATATTAAAATTAATCCTGATCAGAGCAATATACTATTAGTTGTAAACTTAGTTAAAAGAAAAAGGTAGCATCTTTTTTTCAAAAGGTAGCGCTAACAGACAATAACATAAGATCTACTGCTCAAAAAATACGAGTTACTAAACGTAACAAAACTATCACTTTTTTGTAAAGTAATTAATTTAAATCTACAAATTGCTTTGTTGCCACACAAGTAAGAAAATTGCTGTATCTAAAAAGTAATTATCTCACAGAATATTCAAAAATGTTTACTTTCATTGCATGTCTGCTGTTCATATTTATCTTGGAGTGACGGAATTGATTTTTTACATTTTGCTCAAGTATCCATTTCTGATGATGAGTGTTTAAAAGCATTTTTTTTTGCTTAGTTTTGTGTTAGATTTCACAGAAGAGGTTAAACTTATTATGCACACCCCTATAATAATCAAAAATTTTCTTGCTATTTATTTTCTTTCAAGCTGTTACCTTGTACACCTTCCTATTCTGAAATGTCGTAACGTATAGTATTGCGGTATCTGAACCTTTTGTTTTAATGGTGAAATTATTCCTTTATGGTTATACGAATACATTAAACAAATTACATGTGTAAACGTGGGAATCTCGATTGATCTGTTAGTCACGTTTTCGCCAATCGATAACTCGATTCCGGCTGACTATTTCTCTCTCTTTTCGTGATTAGGTTATTTCGTATGTTAACTCAGAATTCTCTTTAGTTAATCTGTTCTTATAAACGGAAAGCGTACTCATTTATAGCAGTAGAGAAACAAAGGAAAAATATCTAAAACTATTGTAAGGAAAAAGGCTAAAACAAGAATATATGCAAACTCGCAAAGAATTGTTTACTACGAAAAGGATTGGGGAAAGAAAAGATCTGAAGAGAAGAAAAAGCATTCTTCTCTCTACCTAACGCTGGTATGTATGTGGGGTGTAGAGGAGTATTTAATCCATGCTTGAAAAATGCTATCATCATTTTGCGGCACGAAGCATGTATCTATGAGGGGTTGGTGTCACTAGAACCTAAAGTGGGTGTAAGCTAACTTTATGATTACTAATGTATTATAAGGCATGAGAAACTAAACACGGCAACCGAAATATCTAAGC
>JADAQX010001231.1:0-10806 GCA_015476325.1 Cardiosporidium cionae
TATTTATACTTAGTTTCCTTTAAGTAGCAAAAGTGATTACGCTTATAATGCAAGTATAAAAAATGAACAATGCTTAGGTCATAAAAATTGAAAACGGTTTCCTGTCTTAAAAATAAATGGGATTCTAGGTTGGTTCAGCTACAGTAGCCCCTTAACATGAAGAAAATTTCTCAATGACATGCACAATGACTATGAAATTCATTTTCTTTTCAAATTAATGTAGAGAACATAGAAAGTAATACTGCAATCAGGATCAACTGAAAAACAGAAAAAAATTCCAAACAAAGTATAACAATAAAAATACTAAAATTACATAGTGCGTTTAGATAGAAAATTTTTTAACTTTGTTAATAGTTAACAGAATATGTCAAGCATTGATGAATTATTTTTATCGAATCTTGCAACAGAAGCTAGTTGCGCCTAAAGCTATTTAGTTGGCAAATCGACTTTTTGATAGTATTGCCTGCAGAATCACGTTGAGAGCAAAAACTTGTGATACATTACGAATATTATAGCTAATATTTACTGATTGTCATGTTTCATATTGATCCATCTAGCGGCAACAGTGTTGATAAATTACTTCTTTATTTTGAAAGTCAAGTACAAAATAAAATATCCTCTAAACAATATTAAATATTGAGATTATTTGGGTCTATTTCAAATAACGCAAATAATTCTCAATAAAATGTAGCATTAATTACTTATCATATTAACTCTATGATTGGTTTAGAAATGAAATTTGGTTTATGTGAAGACCTCTGATTGCGATCTGTTTTGTTCCTTTAGAATGCAAACAACACTTCGTTCCTAATACATTCTGCCCGAATTCTATTTCATAAAGCGCTTTTGAATGTTTCCACCTCTAATATAGCTTTTTTTTTTTGTATTCCAGGCCATAGGAATATAGCTTTAAAACTTAGCCTTTTCTATAAAATATGTATTTTACATATTCATTTTTGTTTTCTTTCCTGATTTATCAGTTTTCTGTTTCTATCATCCTCTTTGTCTTTAGTTGAGAAGAAATCTTTTTTGCATTTAACTTTGAAAAACAACCAGAGCATAGCGTTGTCGATACGGGGATTTTCTGTAACGTATTCAATGTGTAGATATTTTTTGAAGTTGTCATGGCAATATCGCTATTTTCCTAGCAAGCATGTCTTGGGGGCATCCTGTTTGATTTCTTTAATTTGAATTCTCTTGCAATGTATCAGTTCATTCTTATTTTCATGGCTGGGATGTTAAACTTAAAGACACCGCCATAACTTCCTTGGTTTTTTTACTCATAAGACAAGCCTAAGACCTTAAGCAAGTTATACTTTTTAATGAAAATCAAAATGGATGGGAGAGGTAGTGGCAGGATTCTAAATAAATGCGGCGTAGTAAAAAACGTGCAATAAGAAACATGGCCAGAAAGAAGAGTTCGATACGGTTGTATCGCAGCTGGGAAGACAACACCGACCTTTGATGTACAGATAATTCCATTCCAACAATGAAAAGTTAAGGGATAAACGTAACAGAAACCGGTAAAATTCCCAAGTTGTTCAACTTTGTTAGAATTGATCAGAGCAGTAGTAGTTTATCTCGTATTTGTTTCCATAACTTTTCGTTTCTAGTAAAATAACCAAGCTGTGTTGCTCATAAAGTGCTTAAATGTCGTTTGTTGACGGTCCCAGCCGATTGATGTTCAACATCTTTGAATAAACAGCTTCAATGCGGAAGCAATAGTGCGAGTACAAGACATGTCTCGGTAATAAAAATATTGAGCGTCAGCCATTTTCCGCATAAGCGTTTAGCAATGGATAATTTGTGAATTTTATCATGTTTTCCATTACCTGGTATTCTCATATATACATGGAGCCTGATTATGCGTTAGTAGGCTTAAAATTATGTTTCTGAGTGCTTTTCAAATCGACTCGAGTAGTTTCTTGTTAGATCGGCACAAGTAGATAAAATCTAGTGGTTTTTTGAATAGTTGTTAGTGGTTTTTAATTAAAACAGTTCAATGCGTAACGATAAATTTTATATAGCGGTAAATTCATTGCTTCCTCTTTTTCTGTGCAAGCGGAACATTTTGACCAAATCGAGGAGTCGCTTTTTGCTCCCATTTTTGGCTGTTGTCAACGCGCTCTCGTTTTCCTAGGCGCAGTGCATAATTTGTTTTGCTGCTATACTACGTAAAAGATTTCGCAAGTTGTAAATTTTTTTTTCTCTTTAGATATTTTTTTATTTCTGGTGGAAATTTAAGCTTAATATGTTGTTATAAAATTTTTTTTTCTTTACTGAACCCTGTGGGAATAGGAAATTCAACTATTCATAAGTGTATTCTTGAGGTGTTTCTGCTTTGTGTCGATGCGAAAGACTAAATTTAAGTTGGGACACTTTGACGATGAATGATAAAAAGCCATACAATCTTTAGTTTGTGATTGTACTGCACATAAATGGCAAGCAACATTCAAACGGAGTTAGCTAAAAGACAATTTTTGCGCTGATTTTAGTAGCAGTGCTAACATGGATACAAACCAAAAACCACGCCATATTCCAGCCTTTCGGGCGGTAAATGAACGAAATATATTTGAATTCCTTAAGCAATTTTGTCACCCGCAAGTTCTAAAAGAAATTTGTTCGTTTTACTCTATTGGGATGGTGGGTTTAGTAAGAGTTCAAGGTGATAGTGATCACGTTGAAGGAATTGTGTCGGATATTTGCAAAAAATCTACGAAACTTTCTATCGATTTTGGAGGTGCGGATCTGATGACCAAGCAATTAATTGCACCTGAAGCTCCGTCAAGCTCTGTGAACCCTTCATTTGAAACCGCATGTAATATGTTTTACACCGCTAGTGTTGGTTTCACTAATCGAACAAAACGATGGACTCTATGTCCCTCCAGAAAATGTTGTGTTTCTGCCGCTACTCGTAAGAAAATTGTTGGGCAGTGGAAAATTCTTCAACTAGACGATGAAGGGGAAAAGCTAGTTGTTCCACATTCGATTACGGATGCGTACAGTGTTATTATGGACGATTCTGACTACTTTGTTTCCACCTTATGCCCCCAGCAGACATATATCAAAAAGCACAAATCTCTGGCATGTTTTGTTATTCAGATATTTCGCAGTTCTGTTGCATTCGCTGCTATTATGAATATTTTCTTTCGTGTATATTTTAATCTCATTGCATTTGTTGTGTGCTGCTGGCAGGGTGTGCAAGATGTATTCAATCGGGAGTGGCATTTCAGGGGTCGCTATAGCTTTTCTGAAGACCTCGCAGTATTCGTCGATGATGACTTATATATACGCGCGGTAACTTACGTTATTACAACCATTTTAATGCGGGAGTTTTATTTTCCTCTTGTACAATTAATAGTTGCTTGTTAACTCTTGCAAAAATTAAAGGTATGGCAATTGAAAGCATGTCAAGTCGAAGAGAAGTATTGTGGCGACAAGTGTAAAAGTATAGAAGAATCTTTATTGCAACTGATGATCGATGTTCTGAATCACATTAGAAAAAAAATGGGTGTTAAGTCTGCTAGACTCACGACGAAAGGAGGTGATCCACTTTCTCCTGAAGATGAGTTGAGCAACCGTCTTCTGCTTTAAATTTTATAACCACACAGCTTGGAACTTCTTCCGACAGAAATTATTTAGATTCAGAATATTGATTA
Organism: Cardiosporidium cionae; assembly: GCA_015476325.1. Classification (NCBI taxonomy): domain Eukaryota; phylum Apicomplexa; class Aconoidasida; order Nephromycida; genus Cardiosporidium; species Cardiosporidium cionae. The sequence continues at coordinate 3,660 of JADAQX010001231.1, forward strand.
CATCTTCTAATATTTACAGCTCTATTTCGGTAAAGCCATTCTGTTATCTCCTTTACTATGCCTATAAATAAATTTATCAGCCCAACTTAGTAATTTGCTATTCCCAAACATGTCTACTTTAGGGTTTAAACTATAAAATGTATCACAGATGGAAGTGGAACCTTTAGCGTTATTTCCATACGCTTCTTTAAAGATGATCTCAAAAAAGTCTCCAACTTGTACTGAAAAAATGGCGTTGCAGAGCGTGTTTAGGTGTTAATTCTAAAAACTCTTCGGACGGTTTCTGTAGGATTTTGTCTTTTCGTTTCTTGAATATAGCTTTTTAAGCCAGCAAATAAAGCTATTCTCCATTAACGTGTTGCATCTATTCCCGTAGATGATCAAATTATTGTAACATGAAAGGTAATGCAATGTTGACGGAAATCAAAACGTTTCCTTGGCTAACTTACTAGAACAGCAATGAGAAAGGAAAATTTCATAAAAATGAAATGCAACCAAATTAATTGAGCACGTGGGGAGCACTATCTTTTGTTAGTTTAGCATAGTTAAAACGCTTCTTCTGAGTCTTTTCGGTTTGTTCCTCTCTGATATAAAAGCCTCGGGACAGCGAAGGTAGAATGGCATGGCTGTTGCTATTCGCATTCACAAGCATTCCATCGCCGCTTAGCCATTCAACCATGAGTAAATCTGTTATAGTCCACATGTTTGAGGGGGGATATGAGGGTAGCAAGTTAGCATCCTGGTAAGTAGATACAACCATTGCAGCACTAGTAGTTTGATGAGTTTGAAAATGTACCAACTTTTCCAGCTTCTTCATGGTATTGCAGCCTATTTCTTCACCTTGCCCATACAAGATAAACATGTCATCGCCACATCGTTTTTCATGCTTTTCCTTACAGAAAGCCCCTTCTAATTTGTCGACAGTGGCTTGATAGTTTCTCATTATATCAAGAATGTTGCACATGCGTTGTGCGAACGATGCATCCATTTGGTTATAGTCATCTTTAGAGGATAGTATGCTCTTGTCATATAAGCAAAAAGTGCTAGTCTCACTACCACATTGAGATATCTTGGAAGTGCAAAACTCTTGTTTTTTCCATAAATCCCTCTTACATTTAAAGAGAAGCAAGTCATCGAGCAGTTCCAAAAGCTTGATTTGAAGAGTTTTGTGCGCCCGTATCTCCCATTCGTATAGCAACAGCTGCTTCACGTTTTGAAAATAGGGTCGCCATCCACGCATTCTTCTGAAATCGTTCCAGTGTTGTAATGCTATATTGCTTTCTTCATATGGTGATGATTTAACTACATTTTGGATGCACGTGCTAATTTTGCATCTGATTTGTTGTGGCACAGATTGCAGCCTTCTAACTAGGACTACTCGTGGCTGTGATATTGCCAATTTTTCTGAATATTTCTCAAGTTTTATCTTGCCACATGGAGTAAAACATAACACGTAACAAATCCCATTCAATAGATGGATTATCCCAACTTCATCAAACTCTCGACCAGAAAAAAAGTTTAATAAGAACCTCGCGAGTGCACGATGCACTGGGAGGTTGCGAGGCTCCGAGGAGAAAAAAATAAGGTCTCCTTCTCTTAGGCTTAACTCAATAAGATAGTCAGTAGCATAGCCCCATGATTTCCCGTAAAAGGGAGTGTCCCCAAGGAAAGCCTCTACTGCTTTCTTATTTCGGTTAATAAAAGGTAAACGATAAAATTTTTCCCAACAAAACCAACCTACTAAAGGGGTTAGTCCTAAAAGAACGACGCAAGAAGTACGTTTGCGGAAAGTCACACCATTTGGGCCAATAATCTTTCGAGAAAAAAGGCAACTTTGAAACCATCGAGAAATCGGCTGGAGCATCATAAGATTAACATGTTCACCGTGTTCCACAAGTAGGAAGAATCACTGAAAGTAAAAAGAAATCGAAAGTATAAAAAAATCAATCTGACGTGCTGAGAGAAGCGTCAAGGTGACATATATTTTTTTGTGAGACAATAGTATCCATTCAATGGCTCCGAGCCTTCAATTACAGTGCTAGTTAGCGTATGCTGTTCTTCATAGAGAAATATGATGAATTACAGTAAATTAAAGCCATGCCATTTTTTTGATAGAATGCAAGTCAATCGGGAAGTGCAAAACCTGCTGTGCCTTCCGCAAAGTGACCGTAAAGTAGCAAAACAATCTGACACATTTCTTGCTGGTCAACAATTTTGAAAGTGTTTATGGTTTCAGTATAAAATATTGTTTTGTGAGTAAAGATATATCAACTTCACTAATTGCAATTTGTTATGTTCCTTTAGAATGCAAACAACACTTCGTTCCTAATACATTCTGCCCGAATTCTATTTCATAAAGCGCTTTTGAATGTTTCCACCTCTAATATAGCTTTTGTTTCATTCCTTCTTACATTGCTAAAAGTAGAGTTGCTACAATATTTAAATCTCTGTGCAGAACGCTTGTTATGTTCTCTGGAGATATATTCTTTTTTTGTATGTATTCCAGGCCATAGGAATATAGCTTTAAAACTTAGCCTTTTCTATAAAATATGTATTTTACATATTCATTTTTGTTTTCTTTCCTGATTTATCAGCTTTCTGTTTCTATCATCCTCTTTGTCTTTAGTTGAGAAGAAATCTTTTTTGCATTTAACTTTGAAAAACAACCAGAGCATAGCGTTGTCGATACGGGGATTTTTCTGTAACGTATTCAATGTGTAGATACTTTTTGAAGTTGTCATGGCAATATCGCTATTTTCCTAGCAAGCATGTCTTGGGGGCATCCTGTTTGGCGTGTTTAAAATAATTTATCGTAGCACATATCTGTTCAAGAAAAGAAATAACTTTCTGCTTTTTAAACATACCGTTGATGTTTTCTTAATTACTAAAAATATAAAAGAATTTACAGCGCAGCGTAATTATGCAATGACCTTAAATAGTGAAAAAGGATGCCATGAATTCGTTGTAATTACAAATATTTTGGGCGAAGTGCAATTTTTAATATTTTTTGATGATCATGCAGTTAAATATTTGAACCTTCGCGAGCATTAGAATTCAATTTAACCCAAGTAGACAAGATCTGCATTTTGTGATTATTAATTATTGACATATCTTGCATGTGTCCAAAAATAGGCAAGGCGTACTATTTCATATTTTGGTATGTTTTATTTATTCATCTTCTCCTCTCATTAGCATCAGCTTTCATCTCCTCTCTTCGGCGTCTACTCTTTTCATTAATAATTATACTCCATTCTAAGAGTGGTTTCCAATCATCTGTTCCTTTGTTCTCTATCAAGGCCACATACAATTATATGATACTCATCTTTCCACTTGCTTTAGAAACAGACAAAAGATGTAACAAGGGTATAATTTTAGTATGGTATTTTTCCAGTGCTTATTTATTTTTTTCACCTTTTTCCTTTATTTGCCCTTCTTTCCTTTTTACTTTACTCTTTATTAATTCTTTGTTTTGACCGTTGCCACGGCGGCACGCCCATACTGTTTCCCTTACTACCCGCGCCGTAACAATACAAAGTATCAATGCGACCAACTAAACCGAGGAGTAGACTTACTTTTTCGTTTTTGTTTTCATATTCCTATTTCTTTTCTTTTATATATTATGAAGTGGTAAGAATAGTAGTCGACGTAATTATGATTAGGTTAAGTAGCAGTTACTAGATAAAAACTTTCTTCTGAAATTATCGCTTGAAATAGTTGCAACAACAAAGTAATAACTCCAAACCGGAATCAATTTCACTAATTCAACACATCGCATAAGCCGTAGTCGTCATAAATCAACTGGCAGAACGTTTACAAAAGGTCATGCTATAATGATGTGGGTGTCGAGTCATGCAAGACGAGGCATCAGTACTTCTGACATGACGAATGTATTATATTTAAACGTTGGAGTGCCCTTTGCAAACATGTACTTCGAAGCTTTATGACGTCTTTGCTAAGCTCAATCATTGATTTCTGAATGTATCTTTGCTGTATTAATTGCTCTCTTGACCATGTAACAGTCGCTGCGAAATCCATATTTTATTCAAATTTTTTCAATCTTGTTTTGTGTCAACAAAAAATTTTTATGATAGTGATTCTTCCTATTAATTATATATTTTTATAAAAACATTTGTAGTGAGGTACTGGAATGGTAATTTGCTTAGGAAAGTAATTGTTAGAAAAGGGATGATGAAAATGGGTGATATTTTTGTTTTGGGTTGCTTTTTGGTTGTTTCATATTGCATTGATTGAAATCGCATCCAGTGCTTTTAGTACAAATTGCTACGGTCATGTATCTTTTTAAATTTCAGTATTCGCCTGTACATAAAAGATATGATTTTTTTGACATGGTAGTTCTAGTGAATTGAAATATATTGTTTTTTATAAAAGTATTTTGCAACTTACTTTATTTCATATTTATTTCCTGTCTGAATCAACTGTATTTGTAGATGCTTTAATAGCGTAACAATTTAAGAAAATAAAGTTATAATTGCTAAACTTGATTGTCAAATGGCATAGAAATGATTGTTTCCATTATAAATTTAAAGATTATGAGAAAATATTGATTTAAAGCTGATGAAAGGGCCGCAGGAAAGCAATTGTAATGCGGAAGTTTATCACGACGCTATGCGTACTATATGTTTTTATTAGTGTTAAATTACGTTTTCTAGAATTCTATTTCTTAATGGGTAAGCACGGCAACTAGTTTTACATTCTTGTGTTTCAATGTTTCTTCTCTTTTTCCATTTTCATTCCCAAATTGTGAAATGTATAAAATATTAAATTATGGCTACAACCTCGCACAGATTCATTGGTGACGTGCGGCAATAGTACCATTAATAGCAGCAACACATGTTCTTCCCTAACATACCAAACCAAATCAAACCATCAGCTCAACTCACCCAGCACTTGTGGGGAGAACAAAAAGGAATAAAACTTTTCTAGACAGACTGTTTTCTTATCGAATCCTTTTCGTAGCAAGCAGAAAGTTTAGAGAGATATTTTAACTTATGATTATACAATCCTCCTTTTTCCTTTTTCTCCCTAGTTTCGTTTCTCCTATTGCGACAGGATATCGCATGTTTTCTTATAGGTAGGTAACTACTGAGTTAAACATATACAGAACTCGTAGTAACTTATTAGTTCACTTATTCACGAACAGAGCAAGATATAGACAACTGGAAACGAGTGATCGATTGGCAAAAAACCTGACTAGTTATAACACAAATCCATCTTTTACAGCAATGGGCTAGGTTAAAATGGATAAAAGCGAAGGAACAGCCAGCAGAAGAATAGATAAAAGACAAAGTATTGGCCAACAAGAAATGCATTATTTTTGCTACAAAAAGTAACCAAACTAATTCACGCACCGGAGGACAGCGGTATGAGTAAAATTGGGGCAAGTTTTGTAAACAAATCTATGAAGTTGGGATAGCGTGATCCCCTTAAAAATTTGAGGCATCGGACCAGATTTTCAAATAAACAAAATGCACTGGGTATCATGAACAAACCATTAACGAATTAAAGCTGATATAACAGAGTGGTATGTGGAATGCTGGGTGAATTATTGCCCATTCCTGTAAAATTAATTCATTCGGCTTAGCAATATTTTTAGGCAACTTAGCCATGTCTCGCAGAAAAATATTTTTTCTTTTTAGGAACCTTTTCGTGGAGCGAGAAGAGATGTTTGAAGACAAAAGAATGTCTATGTTTATCACAAGGTGAGTATCTCTATTATTCGAAGAGCTCAAACTTTCTAAAATTGTTGAGAAATAAGCACATTAAAAACTTTTATTTGGAGATGCATTGCACTAAAAATTAGACAAAATCATATAGTCGAAGCTGTTAAAATAAACGAAGAGACAAGTTAACAAAATCATTGCTTTTGGATGCAATAAACAATAGTGTGTTAACACAAAGGGGAAATAAAACAGGCAGCGGCTAACTTGATTGTGTGAGAAAGTTGGAAATGTGCTAATGCATTGAAGGAATGCCATGATAGACTAATCGAATAAAGATACGGCTAAAAACCAAACGATATAGTACAGAAGTCGACGTAAGTTTAAGAAAATAGGTTAAATTAACAGTTGCATGATTCTTACCTACGTGCTGTTTGTGTTCAAAATGATGACACTTATTGATGAAGTGACTAGATTAAGTTGAGGAATATTGACGGAAGTATTATAACTATCACCTTGCAATCATATGATTTTAGATTTTCTGCTGTGTAATTTTTCGTGACCAAAATTCTGTATTTTTGTACAATTGTAATATTATAAGCATACAAATTTCTCCAAGAAATCGTCATTTCTTTTGATGCACATTCATGCATATTGCGTACTTTTTTACACGACATACATAGAATCGCCATTCGTTTCATCGCATTGACTGTAGTTAATACTAAAGTAGTCACATTTCCTCGTGTGTGAAATAAAAAGGTATACGTTGAGTTGAATGAAAATAGTTAAAATTCATTGATATTTGGCGGATGACATAGAATGCCAATGTTTTTTGTCTCGTCTATGCATATTGAAAGAAATAGCATAGAGAGATAACTGCGCCAGGCAGTCTACAAAGCCTGCGAAGTATTGATGTATTATCTGGAACTGAGAGTGCTAAAGAATGGGTAGTGTAAGGTCCTGCTTAAAAAATTAAGCAATTTCAATAAAAAAAAATATTTTGTTTTGCCCTGTTTCCATTTTGCATTCATATGGACAATGGTTCTCGTTTCTCGGGGAACACAGACATTTAACGTATCGAATTCCACAAATTAAATGCGTATCATCTACATACAAGAGGCGCGATAGCAAAGAAAGCCGCGGAGGCAAAAGAATGCAGTTTCGCAGCCTCGCTTACTCCTCATATCCATACCAATTTCATCTCTTATCAACGCTTCGAGCACTGCAAATTCACTTCATCTATACAAGCCCTGTTTCAACTTTCCATTGATGAAAACATTGGCTTTGTATATTGAATTCGAGAAATTACAATAATTACTTTAACCATGGTACCGTGTCAGCGTAGAATCCCATTTATTTTTAAGACAGGAAACCGTTTTCAATTTTTATGACCTAAGCATTGTTCATTTTTTATACTTGCATTATAAGCGTAATCACTTTTGCTACTTAAAGGAAACTAAGTATAAATA
>JADAQX010000319.1:0-53211 GCA_015476325.1 Cardiosporidium cionae
TGCAAAAAAAAAAAGAGAGAGAAAAGTTTATTTTATTTTTTACAAAAATGAGGTAGTGTTTTAAAAAAGAAGAAGAGGGAGGGGGGGAGAAGAGAGGAGGCGGATGTGCTTCTACTCATTTTTTTTAAAAAGAATGAAATTAGGTAGGGGCATACACATAAAAATTAAAAGGGGGGAGGAGAGAAGAGAGGGGAGTAGGAGGGTAGGGGAAGGGAGGAGGGTACACATAAAAATTAAAAAGGGGGGAAGAAGAGGAGGGTGGGGGGGAGGAGGAGGATACACATAAAAATTAAAAAGGGAGGAGGAGAGGAGGGTGTGGGGAAGGAGAAGAGGAGAGAAGGAAAAAGAAGAAAATGCGTGGATTGGTAAAAAGAAAGTAGAACATACAAAGGAGACAAAAAATTACATTATGGAGAACCTATTTAAAGAGAAAAGAAACTATTAGGGTAGAGTAGACGTACAGAAATATAATAAAATAGGTATTTTAAAAAATAAAAAAATAGAAACCGACCTCTGAAAAAGATACGAATTCTATATATATAAAAAAGCAATACAAAATCTTAAAAAAAATCATCTATGAAAAATAAAAATAGTACATTTTATAAACATATAAAAAAACACAATAAAGTGGTATTGGACACCCCAAAATGTTTTTAATTATACAGCATAGCTATTCGAAAATCTCCTTATAAATATAGCCTCTTTTCAAAGGATAACAGACACTATGCATAGGCATGGCAGTAAACTAAAACTTTTATCACGTAAATGATGAAGAGGATTTTACACATATATTTATCTATTTATTAAAAAAATAGTTTATTTCTTTTTTCAAGAAATATTTATTTAAAAAATAGTTTATTTCTTTTTTCTAGAATGTATTAAAAAAATATTTTATTTCTTTTTTCTAGAATGTATTAAAAAATAAATTTATTTCCTTTTTCAAAAAGTATTTAATTAAAAAATATTTATTGTTTTAAAATTCTCCTCACTTGGTTGTGCTGCAAGGAGATGACTGAAGCAAAGTGCAGTCGCAGCAATAGAAGCTGGACGATTCGCTAAGGATTCCCACAAGAGAAGCATAGAATTTCTTAAAAATGTATATGACGAGAGCTCTGAGTTTTGGAAACTACGAGCAAGCATTTTTAATTGATCAAGAATATTCACATTTTCAATACATTGCTGTAGCTGGTAGAGGGTGGCATGGCTCAGTTGTCGTGTGATGGTGGTATTCCATGAATCCATCTTTGAAAGGAAAGGACGCAACTATAATGAAGAATAGAGAAGTAGCACACAAACATAAAATTAAATAAGTCAGGTTTGCAGCTAGAAGGAGACTTCAATTTATCGACAAAAATTACAATATATTAGATGAAATCTATGGGAGGCACACATATTCAGAACACAGTGCGTACGCATAACAGAGATACTAAATTCGCTTTCTATTACAGTTTCTGTGAAAGAAAAATAAAAGGTAGCAAAAATGTATGAGAATATGCCAGCGGTGGAAATTGGGGTGTAGGTACACCCGCCAATTTTTTTGAAAAAAGTATAACAGGCAACTCGGTAGTATTACACCCGAAATTACCAGCAAAAAATTCTTTGCATGGTGTTGGCATGTATTGCCTATCTTTTTTTTAAGCACTCACATGAGTCAATGTCAACCAAGAAAATTTGCGAAGAAATTGTTCCTTTTCTCTCGAGTTGAAATCATCAGTCTGTAGTGGATTTTGAGAGTGTAGGGTATCTTCTCTGTCCGTGAGCTCGGTCAAAACTTCAACAGGGAGAGGTAAAGTAGGTGATGTATCAGCCACGTGAGGAAAAGAATTCCCTACTAAATTAGAAACAGACCCATTAAGTTCTTCTGCACTTCCATTCACAGATTGATCCATTCTGGCACTGCCCCATGTGGCAGTGCCATATAAGAAGGCAGTCCTGGAGCTCTTTTGAATCTTTTGTATTTTGCAAAATGAAGAGGCACTACAGAGTTGCCAAATGGAATCATCGTAAGAAAGGATATAGTTCTGCTTGAAAACTTTCTTATTTGGAGCTGCATGAGAAGAAAAAGTGGGATATGTACTGCTCCGATAGTGGAAAAATGCAGGAGATACAGGGCCATAGGATGTTGATCCACGCTCTAACTGATGGCGAGGGTTCTTATCAATCGAATAAAAAGGTAGATTCCACCAAATGACAGGCATCCACTTCGAGCTTACAGCCAGTGGTGATATTTTCCATTTGCTATTACCTCTGGAAAGAGATAGAGTAATGGCAAGTGAACTTCCTGAAAATCCAACGGATAAGAATAAAAGCCAAAACAACAGGGTAAGCCATTCAGACAAATGCCATGCTTTTGAAGCCATTGCATTATTCAAGCATTTTTTACAGCATTCTTGGTTCTCTCTGCCCGAGAAATTCACTAAATCTTCCTATAATTCTAAAAGGAGTGCTTTTTACGCACTCCACATTCAGATACTACACCATAGCAAACAAAGATAAAGGAAAAGCGGCAAAAAAATATGAAGCGTAATTTGAGCTGTAGAGAACTGCAATTCATTCGTGTTGCATACGGGTTGAGTTCATATCAAATTTCATCAGTGGAGTGGAAGCTATGACAAAACATTCTTTTCTCCAAGCTTGACTTTGCTAACCTTTGTTCTCTAGAATTGAGCACCATATGTACATATGCAGCAAAACAGATTCAAAAGTGCTATTGTGTTTTGCGACTCTGTCGTTGTTTTTGCTTATGAACTTTGGTTTGTCACAGTGGCTTTGGGTTTCAGAGAGCTCACGTTTATTAGGTTAGTAAGATGGAGAAGATACAAAATAGTAATTATATGTTTCTGCTAAAAAGGAAACCAATTCAAAAATTACCTAAACTTTAAAACAAATATCTTCCTTCCTCGATTTTTTCCAGTTTGCCCGCAACCGCGAATTGTAAGTACGTACGTGACTATGTGGACGAGATGAAAGTTACGGAAAATTAAGTACATCCTTATTGTTATTTTACAACCCTTTTGTATAGTTTTTAAACTCATCTTTTGTTAATGAACCGATTAAATTTGCTACTTCAACATCCGATAGTGGCAATAATTTTGTCAAGTGCAAAATTCAAAAACTAAGCCCATATAACTCATCTCATCAAGAAGATGTTAAGTGATAAACCACTTGCGACTTTTAGGAAATACACTTTGTAACATACAGTATTGAAAAGCTGTAATGTTCCTTTATGGGAAAAAGAAAAGCTTTCAATAAAAGGGACATTGCAGCGGTGGCTAGATAGTGTTGAACAACAAAGTAAAATAAATCATAACGTAAGAATAGCCTCGTTATCGCAGTTTTAATAAATTGCTACCATGCTAGCTCATAACTTCATGGATGCTTTTCCACCACGAGGTGACTACACATAAAAGAGCTACTATGTCTATGTGGAGGCGCGGATATTGGTTTGGTAAGAATTTTAAAAAGCTCAATTGCTTCTACATACTAAAAATGCAGCAATGAAAGAAATGTTTCCCACACGTGTTTCAGCAAAACTTAACGGGATATCTTCAAAGTATTATCGATATTGCACGGGTTTCATTTCGAAAAATGACTCTAGATCTCTTAATTGGCCAAAGGGAAATCAAGGAATTTCAATAAAAAAACCAAAATAGAATTATTCTTTTAAAAGTCTTTCACTAAGGTTTAATAAATTCTTTCAGTTTTTATCTGTGACCAGTAAAATAAGTTTTTTACTTTTCTAATACTCTAGAACCACTGAAGGAGCTAGTTTTTGAGTACGAAAAGTGGAACGTAGCGGATGGTTATCGGGGGTGCGAGCAAACATGTTAAACCGTCGAGGAATGCACACACTTAGAAGTTATTAGGCACCCCAAGGTTTTCCAATATAGCAGAGACATAAAAAGATAGGGTGTAATCATCATTTATTTTGCAATGTGGTATTTCAAAAACTTAATCATTACTTATTTTCCCTGCGCTGCTTTTCGATTTGCGGCTTTTCTTTCATCAGAATTAAGGATTTTCTTACGCATGCTAACTCGTTTGGGTGTAACTTCAATTTGCTCATCTTGTAAGATATAAGTTAAGCAATTTTCGATGTTCATAGTCCGAACATTTAGTCGCACCGCTTCATCCTAGCAAAATCATCATAAAATATAAAAAGAAGAATTATTAGAAATAGAACCACTATAAAGAAGACTTCCTCCTCCCTTTTTTAGACTGCGTGAGGAAACAATACGACTATGCATCGTTCATAAATCTCTCTCAAGACCATCCACAAAAGGACACATGCATATGGCAGATGGAAACATTTTTTTTTAAGTTTAGAGAATCTGTTCCCATAGAGTGTTTCTTTGGGACAATAGTTCATCAGGCCACATAACAAATCATTTATTTTACCTAAGTGTGGATTAGAAGGAGCACTTACAAAGTTCTGATTTCCCTTACATTGCACTCGTACTAAACACCGAAAGTTTTCAACCGTTTCTTCTAGTGTTACGAAATAAAATTACAAGACTTACATGACCTTTCGAACGAACATTGACTAATGGTTTCGTTTTGACAGCATTCATTTCTAAATCTTTGGCGCCCGTGTGCTCACCTAAGATCATACCTTCGTAAGTCTAAAATAGGAAAGGAAATATATAAAACAAACACACGTAAAACCATTTCCAAAACACTATGTTCGCCGCCCTCTCCTAATGCCCTAGGTGTTCTTTCAAAAAAAACTAAGTGAGCAAGAGACTCAACTATTCACCAAACACACATGGAGGCATACTTTTTTATAAAAAAAAACTATCCCCCCTCTCCCCCATCATTTTTTATAGAACTCCACTTTTTCGCCTACTGTATGTACACGTGAATGTGTTTTTAAAAAAAGTAACATACAGGTATGCCTTCGGGTACAAACAAATTTCCTTTTGAATTTATTGCTTCCAATGAAAATCCTGCTGTAACACCTGTTAGGTAAAAATAAGTATGAAAAACAAAACTACACGTGTACACACGACATTAGAATTAAAATGGCAAATGGTAACACCCCGCCTACCACAAACCGAGTGATGACTCTACGTTTTACACACACCTTCATAAATACATCAAATGCAGCAGCAATACAGACTATTTATTAACTCTATCTAGCATGTATTCACTCTAGCCCACCGTAGCCTAAACATGCATAGAAAATACCTAATATAAAATCATTTTCTTTTCTTTCATATATATAAATAAATATATTCTCTTTTAGCAGGGCGTATGTCATTGAAGTTATACCCGCTGTAGAAGATATAATAATAGCATTTCTGTCCACTTTAATAGGTGGTGCATTCGGTCGATACTCTAAAAATTCTGACATAAGCGTCATCGTTCCTTTTGTACAATCTTTTAAGAAAGTACGCATCCCCAAGAAATTCCTGGCAAAAAAAACAAACGGAGAAAGAGCACAGAAAATAATGACAAAAATCAACTTTATCTCGTTTTTTTATATTTCCAAAAAATTGTTTTTGTAGGCTATTTTACTTGGAGGAGGAGTGAAATGTCAACCGTATTGTTTCAGAGAAGGTTTTCATATCAAGAATATCTGCCTGACGTGCAGCCAATTTCTCCATAATAGCAGGTGCCACTTCATGAGGTACCTCCAGAATAAACTTTTTGGGAAGAAAAAACACAAAAGAAAACAAGTCATGTGTAAGTAAATGAAGAAGAAAGAAAGACATACAAATGCACACATACAGAAAATGCAAAAAAAAAGGATTTTATACACTTTCAAACACATAAATCTTGATAAAATGTTGATAGTAAAACAACTTATGTAAGAAAATATGCGTTAAACCATAAAAAGAAATCTCTGTTAAACATGTCTTTGAGTGAGAGATATAGAGAAAGAGAGAGAGAGAAAGGAGAGAGAGAAAAAGAGAGAGAGAGAGAGAGAAAAAAAGAGAGAGAGAAAAAGAGAGAGAGAGAGAGAGAGAAAGAGAGAGAGAAAAAGAGAGAGAGAAAAAGAGAGAGAGAGAAAAAGAGAGAGAGAAAAGAGAGAGAGAAAAAGAGAGAGAGAAAAAGAGAGAGAGAAAGAGAAATAGAGAGAGAGAAAAAGAGAGAGAGAAAAAGAGAGAGAGAAAAGGGAGAGAGAAAAGAGAGAGAAAGAGAGAGAGAAAGAGAGAAAAGAAAGAAAGAAAGAAAGAGAAAGAGAGAGATAAAAAGAGAGGAAAAGAGATAACAAGAGAGAAAAAGAAGGGAAGGGGGGAGAGAATGAAAGATTTATCATTTCTTCTGTAAATATATCAGTGAATATATTTTCTAAACATGGGTTACAAAATACCTCCTACACGTATACATAAACATAAAATCATCTTCTACCATTTTCCTTTAATTTTACATCAAAAAGAACTTCTTTTCTCTTCTAAATTGCACGTTTTTCCCTCTTTTCTATTTTTTATTTTTTACATCCTTTCCGTATGAAATATTTTTCCTACGCAGATATTTTTTTAGCTGCAGAGTATAGACATCTCTTTTTAATATTTATAAGTGTTTGTAGTATCCAAAGAGGGACAAAAAAATACATGAATTTGTTTTGAAAATCTCAAAGAACAAGGAAAATTTTGTGTTCATTCTTTTCGTCCACATATAAAATAAAAGCTCATAAATTAAAAATGTTTTGAATAGCTGTACATACACACAACATACTTCTTCCCAAGGTTCCAATATTTTGCCCTTTTCATCCTTCTTAGTAATAACACTTGGAGGAGAAACAGACATCTGTATATTCAAAACAAGAGGTGTACATACTCAAAAATAAAAAGAAAAGATAACAGAAGCCAAGAGAAAAAAGAGAAAAGAAAGAAATACTAAAGTTAGAGATGAGCGTAGGTGGGGAAGGGTGGGGGGAAGAGAGAAAAAATAGTAAGGGAAAGAAAGAATTAAGAGTTAGAGGGGAGAAAGAAAGAAGGGAAGAGAGGGGATTAGAGGGGAGAAAAAAAGAGAGGGGGTTGCAGTTGGGTTGGGGTTAGAGGGGAGAAAGAATGACGGGGGTTAGGAAAGAGAGGGGGGTTGTGGGGAGAAAGAATGACGGAGGTTAGGAAGGAGAGGGGGTTAGAGGGGATAAAGAATGATGAGGGTTAGGAAAGAGAGGGGGGTTGAGGGGAGAAAGAATGATGAGGGTTGGGGGTTAGGAAAGAGAGGGGGTTAGGGGAGAGAACGGAAGAGTGGATTAGACGAAAGAAAAAATGAAAAAACTGATCAAAGAGAAAGAGTAATACAGTGTATACGAAACAAAATGAAAAGGGGGCCACTGTACATACAGCCATACAGCAAAATAAAAAAATGGCGCATAAAAACTTTAAATTTACCTCAAGGATAAAATTCTTTCAAATTTAGAACTTTACATCCTTATAAGAACAGAAAGTAGGTTTATATTATTCTCTATTTTAAAATCAAAAAGAAGATAGACCCTCCCCCATACACCTCTACATACTTCAAAACCTTCTCGTCGCAACGTTTCCAGAAGAATTCCCAATTGTAATTCACCTCTTCCTCGTACTTCAAAGTTATCTTTTTGTTCAGATTCGATGACTTCAATAGCCACATTACTCAACGCTTCTTTCTTTAACCGTTTTCCAATAGAGGCTAATGTAAGCTAAATACAGTGTAGAAGAGCATACGATTTCCAAAAGATATAATAAAAAAGAGGTATGCATTTGAAATTTCTCCATTAATTTTTCCTGTTTATACTAATGACTTTATAAATTAAATTAAAAAAAACTAAGTTTCAACACTTTCTCTCCAACGTAAGGCGATAGAAATGTTATAATATACGTTCTTTCTAACTCTCCCTCCTCCTCCCTTCCCCCTTCTTTATTCCAGGAATTTATACACTTTCTCTCAACCTCCCCCCAATGTAGAGAGGGTGTACTATACGTTCTTTCTAACTCTCCCTCCTCCCTCCCCTCTTCCCTCCTGTTTTCTAAATATACACATCCTTCGTCTTTTTTATCTATTTCTAATAGCCTTTAATGCCTCCTATTCTCCTAAAGAGGAATAACGAGCACCCCCTCACTGTATGTACACATGTTTGAATTCTCTCCCTATTCGACGTACATGCTGTCCATCTTGGCCTACCAATGGACTGGTATTAGGAGAAAGCATCACACAAATGACAGGTGGATCAATTGGACGAGAAAGAAGAGGAGGAAACTCTTCAATTGTACTCAGAGTATCTGTGACAATAGGAGTAATCCCACGTAAAAATGTCATTGAAACGATATCACCTGCATTCACTTTTTCAATGGGATAACGCGTTGTTCCTTTCGTTATATATAAATTTTTGACTGTACTTTGACCTCGAAGCTGAAGGAAAATAAAAAAACAAACAAGATAGGAAAGTTGAAGAAGGGAGGGAAGAAGAGGAGGAGGAGGAGGAAGGGAAGAAAAAAGGGGGGAGGGAGAGAGGAGGGAGGATTGTAAAAGAAAAAGAGAGAGGTGAGATGAGAGAAAGAGAGAGATGGGATAAGAAAGAGAGAGATGAGAGAGAGAGAAATAAGAGAAAGCAAAAGAGATAGAGAAAAAGGAAAGAAGAGGGAGAAAGCAAAAGAGAGAGGAATAAGAAAGGAGAAAAATAAAAAGATAGACGATAGGAATGAAGATAAAATAAAAAACATAATAGAAAATGCAAAGAAAGATATTTTTCTTACAAATAAAAAATGAATAAAACAATAAAAACATGCCAATAAATGAAAAACACAATCATACATTTAAAAATATAAACCTTTCTTTTTAATTTAAAAAGAGAGGGGAAGGATTAAAAAAACTAATAAAAAATAAAATAAAACTCAATAATTTTTGCATGAAACTAATGTTTTTTAAAAATACAACCAAAATAAAAACCCAAATATCTACAAACCCAGAAAAAAACTATTTTTCTCTTCATTGTAATAAAAAAGAATTCTTCAATACAATTTAAATCTTTTCAGTACTATAAAAGAAGAAAAATAAATCTTTTTTAAAATATACATTTTTCAAAACATTCTCTTACTTTTCCATTCTGTTCTATAATATAAATAGGTTGTCCTTTTGTAATAGATCCTGAAAAAATCTTCCCAGTAGCCACAATTCCAACTTGTTCTTGATGATCTAAGAGAGTGGTGAGCATTCCAAAGGGCGACGTATTCTTTACACCTTCTTCTTCAGGGGGTGATACATAATCCACAATAGTTTTTAAAAGAGGTGTAATACCTACAAAAAAGTAAAAAAAAATATATATAGAATAGAGAGAAAAAAGAATTTTGTTTTAAAAAAAATAGAGTAGTAAAGATAGCTGTCAGATATACAAAAAAAACAAAAATAAAGATATAGAATAATACTGTATAAAAAATCAATTTTGAAAAGTAGAAAAAACCCTCAAATTAGGGTAATAAAAAAGAAGAAATCTATACAAACGAATAAAAATAGAGATATAAAAGAAGAGGATTGAATATTATTTTTTATCTATAATTTTTTTATATCAAAGAAGAGGATTATATTTTTTTTTTTATATAACAGAAGAGGATTATATATTTTTTTTTATATAAAAAAAGAGGATTCTATTTTTTTTTTATAATAGAAGAGGACTCTATATATTTTTTTTTTATATAAAAGATGAGGACTCTATATATTTTTTTTTTATATAAAAGAAAAGGATTCTATTTTTTTTTTTGGTTTTTTAAATTGTATCAACCCATTAGGTATCTCTATTACCATTTCAAAACTATAAATTTTTAATGCAGGCAATGAAGATTATATTTTTAATCTTCTACTAAAATCCAATTTTAGGATTGAACAAATTAAAAATCATTAATAAAAAAACAGAAAAACACACCTTGAGGTTGTTCTTCTCGTTTAATATCTTCCCAATTCTCCACACACCACCCATTTTTTCCAGAAGTATAGATAGTAGGATATTCCATCTGTTCATCTGTAGCACCCACAGACAAGAATAAATCAAAAATTTCATTTTCACATTCGCCTTGTCTACGTATATTGGGTCGATCCACCTTATTGATGACAACAATGGGTTTACACTTTGGATTCTAAAAAAAGAAGAAGAAAAATGTAATCATGAATATCATCACATTAAATATCTCGCACATGATGAAGAAATTTTTATAAAAAAAAAAAACAAAGAGGTAGATACATTTGAAAAAAATTTTGAACCTAGAAAAAGTTGAAGATATTAGGTTATATATACACAAAAAGATTGAAATAATAAAATTTTTTGTTTTATACGTAGACACTTTTATTTTTAAAAATGAAAACGCTATATCTTTTATATGTAAATAATAAATTGGTTTTTCCTGTTATCCAAAAAATAAATTTTTTTATCCATTAAAACAGTTTCTAATTTATGCACAAAACAAATTAAAAATTCTTTTTTTTAAAAGTAAAAGCTAGACAGAAACCCTTTTCTATGATTAGTAAGAACACAGCTATTTTTTAATGCTTGCGTAAGGTAATATTAACATATAATTGAAAAACACTCCAGCCCATAACTTTTCTCAATAGCTGAAAATTTTATTTTTCAGAAATACGGTAGGTGTATATACACTGAAGATCTCTTACCAATAAGGCTTTCTGCAAAACAAATTTTGTTTGCATACGAGGACCTTCCACAGCATCTACTACCAAACAAACACCATCCACCATAGAAAGAACACGTTCCACTTCACCACCAAAATCTGCATGACCCGGTGTATCTACAATCTGAAATAATCAAAAATAGGTAACACGAACTAAAGGATAGGCAACTGCGCAATGTTGTACAAGAGAAGCACAACGTTGGCTGACTCGATCAATTTTCGAAGAAAAACAAAAAGGGAAAATAAAAATGAAAATCCATACAAAAAAAGGAAAACATTTTTTTTAAAACACAAATTGCACACTCATCGCAAATTATCATGAAGATCCCTATTTCCCGGTAAATTTCTGCAATGTTAAGTAGAAATAAAGAAGACAAAAGAAAGGATCTCTAAAGTAGTGTGCTATGCATGTAAATTACATTTAGTTTAGGCCATGGCACCAAAATTCGTATAGACAAACAGACTCGCTCTCGTGGTATCTATCGCCTCTCAAGGCGAATAAACTCTTTACCCAAATTTCTCACATTTAGTACGTAGCCATTCCATTCTAATCGAGTGACTTTTGAAAGAATTGTAATGCCTCTTTCTTTTTCTAAATCGTTAGAATCAAGCTGGCGTGAGTGGGAAAGCTCAATTCCACCGCGGCGCAGCAACGCGTCTACAAGAGTTGTTTTACCATGATCCACATGAGCAATGATTGCAACATTACGAAAAATAGCCTTTGATGACCCAGATGCAACCGCACCTGTCATGCAGTGTCGTTTGGACAAAAAATGAAAGGAAGAATTCGTCTGTACGCTATAGTTCCAGTGAACGCAGTCTGTGCTGTTAAAGCTATTTTGCTGTGATAAAAAGAGAGGAAGATTTGAGGAAGAACTCTTTCGAGACGTTGCGTGAATTGGTGACACAGAGAAAGGGCGAAATTCTTTACTGGAGCGACTAGGTAACTGAAGGCGACGCTGAAGAGATCGTGCTATTATCATCGCTTGAGATGAACCCTGCGTTTCTTCAAGGAAGCGCGTATGGGTAAACGAAGAAGGTACATCCTTGCGTATCCAACCATTAGTAGTACAACTTTTCCAAGCAGTTCGTCTACATTGCAAAGTCTGTGCACAAATAGAAGCCGAGCGACAAATGAGGCGAGAGCCTGATGATAGAGGGTACCGAAACGAGCTAACCCACTTCTCCATTACGAAAGAAAGATTAAAACTGCAGCAAGCTCAGGATGCCAACGTAAAAATAAAAAAATGCTGCTTTGGGTGATCATTTTTGGGTGGTCATTTAGACGCAATCAACTTTTTAACAAGTTGTCTAAAGCATCATGATGATAGTTGAAGTGGTGACGGACGAGAGATGCATGAATGTGGGTTGATGATCGAATCCTATATTTATTCTACCTCGTGGTAGACAGTTGCCCTTCGGAATGTAGCAGTCCGAACCAACCGTTTCATTTCTTTATGTTTTATCCTGTATAATTCCATTGTACGTTGGTTATAGGTGATAATTGTATTTTCACAGAATTGTAAAGTGATGACAAATAGTAAAGCGGGCATACGTTGAATGTGCTGTTTTAGTCATTTCAATTCTCTAAGCGTAATATACATACAAAGACGCAATCGCTATAGACAATTGCATTCATTATTAGGGTTTTAGTAAACTTAGCTTTAGAATTTACAAAAGTTTGACAGTTCTGCAAAATTTCAAACTGCATGATGAAAAAATGTATTTTTATCCAATATCCAAAGTTGTGAAGCCATTCAACAGTAGGATATTTTTTCCTAGCAAAGTAGAAATGGTCTTTTTTTCAACTGTTGTTATCAGATTCCAATTTAGAAGAATCAGTGTTAAAAAAGATTCTCTAACGTAATAAAATTAAATTGCTTTTCTTGTCGTTCTGAAACTTCATACTTTGTGTTACCATCACCATTCCGAGCTGGATGAATCAAGTTTGGCTATAAAGAAAATTACCATTTTCCACTGAAACTCAGCGTACATATTTTGTTATACCCTCCCTCTCTTCAACCATGTAGAAAGCTGCCGCAATAAAATAAACACACGAGGGA
The DNA here is from genome assembly GCA_015476325.1 of Cardiosporidium cionae. Classification (NCBI taxonomy): domain Eukaryota; phylum Apicomplexa; class Aconoidasida; order Nephromycida; genus Cardiosporidium; species Cardiosporidium cionae. Next base: position 12,668 of record JADAQX010000319.1, read on the forward strand.
CGCTGCCACCGTAATATGTCAGGCAAACCTATGGTGGCAGCACAAAAGTTTCCAAAGCGCAATCTATCCAGTTGCAACAACGAACAAACTTTCCTGTGTGGGCTAGAATCTTTCTCCGTTTCCCGTCTCTTGGTTTTACCAGTAGCATTTTCCAAGTAATTTTAGCACTACTTTTTTGCAGCAGGTCTTGGCTAGTGCCTTGATAACTATATAAAGGAAAGGTTCTTGTCACTTCTCATCGGTAGAAGTTTCATTTTGAATGCTTCTCAGAGCACTACGTTTGTTCCATGTAGAGTGCAGTCAAAGGATTTGTTAGAAAAATCCAATTTTTGGAGCCCTCTTCAAAGATGCAATGCTACTGCACACATCAAAGTTTTTGCTTGAAAGTTCTAAATGGTTCAGTATGTCAAGTTTTTTGATTGTTTGTGGTATAGTAGACTGAAAAGAACTGCGTGAAATAGTACCCAACATGCACTTTGTGGTGAATTTTTTATTTTGAAATTCTAGGATCCAAAGCAACAATATTTGAATGCGTTTGTGATCAAAGCAGGTTTTCTCTAAGTAAAATATAGTTTTTTACTTTTCCTTTCTAGTTTTTCTAGTTCTTTGGTCCTACAATATTTTTTCATTAATAAAAAACCCAATTTAAATAAAAAAAACCGTTCTTCACGAGATTCGTGCATTAGTATTGTATGTTTTTCACAATTCCTTCGCATTTGAATTTTCCTTTGCCACAATGTATTCCTCCGTCGAAAACTGGGGGCGCAAAATTAGAACTGTTTGGTGCTGGAGCCATGTCTACATTGGATTCAAAAAAGCACAAGCCCAAGCAAAATCTCTAACAACAGAAGAGCAAAAACATAAATATTGGGAGGAACGACATGAATATTTGGCTAATTTAATTTGGACTAATATCACAGAGCTAAAAGGTTAAAGATAGTAAACGCCATGCGCATTTCTACAGCTTTTTTTACTTCGTCATTTTGTGAAGATAATAAAATCGTACATTTTCTTCTTAAAATATTATATTAAAACACTTTTTCTATCAGTAGAATTTTACGCTCAGGAGTTTGCATAGCCATTCTTTTCATAGTGATACTTTTAATTTTGAGTCAAGTATCATCTTTTCCTAGGAAGACACGCATAATCTTTATAAAATCAGACACCATTCAGAGCAATATTATTACATTTAAAATGAAGAAACATGCAAAAATGTTTTTTTTGCGGCACATTATTCCATTATAAAAAATCTTCAAGAGATGATATTCTGCATAAATCAAGTTTGAATCATTGATATATTATGAATAAAGTTCTGATATTGTAATAAATCCAGATAAAAATAAATTTTTAATATGAAATTATTATCTTATATAAATCCTTCAATAAGCTTGAATTATCTACAACTAACAACAGCATTATCAGGACAAAATATAAAATCGAAGTTTAATTCCCTATGCTTTGTGTATTTTATCACTGTAGCTCGTAATATATTTAGCTATGAAGCCAGATAAAATACTATGTAATTATATGTGTTTGAGCAGCCACGCAAGATTCTTTTGGTTAAATTGTTTTAGTTTATCTAGCTTTAAATTTTGCATGACCTTGTTGTTTATCTCTTGTTTCTCTCAATTAATTTTACTACGTTTAGCAGGCTACAACTTTGGCATAACTAAAGCAAAAATTTTTACGGTGTATTTTTAATATTGAAAACACTTCAACATTTTTGTTTAATCAATGCTATGTTGTAAAATCTATTTTTTACCTGGTTGTAAAACGTTAAGACTGTATTATTTTTATTAACTTAAAACAAAGATGTGAATACTTTTTGCATTTCGCATTAAATGAATTTATTTAAAATTTTTCTACCTTACATTGCATCTATAGATTCCTCTTTTTATATTGAAATATGTTTCCTAAGTATTTAAACCAAATAGTTTACTGCATCTTTTGTAATACATATTTTTATGGTAAATGTTTATGCGACAATGAATAACAAGGATTTAGCATACTCTGTTTCAAATGAATGTCAAAAATTTGTTCAAAAATATTTAAATATAAAAGGTGTAGGAAATCAAAAAAACTGTTTTTATGATCTTTTTGCAAGTATTACATTGCATATTTTTTTAAACTTTAGAAGCAACAGTAATACGTATTGTTCACTAACAGGTTGGTGGGTAAAAGTTGGCCAGCTCTTGAGCACTCGTAGTGACTTGCTACCACGCCAATATCTTCATTATTTAAAACAATTGCAAGATCGCCTTCCTTCTTCACCAATTGAATCTGTTTTGGAAACAATTAAAGAAGAATTAGGTAGGATTTCAAAAATTATGTTTGTATTTTATTTCATAAAATTTGAAAATATAAACAAATAAAATAAAAAAAAAAGTAAACTTGAACTTTTTTACTTTTTTTTTTTAATTCAATAAATAATTTGATTCTTAAATAACAATTTGTTTAATAGTTATTTTAAGCATTATTTCTTTAACATAAAATGATATGGTGTAAAAATATAATTTTCTTAATAAAACTATTGATATATATTTAAAAGAATTACTATGCAAAGCATTATGTAATTTTTTTAGCAACAGAATATTTAAGTACAAAAAATTATAATAAACTATTTTGTTTTAAAAAATTTAAAGTATTGTTTTATTAGCATAGAAATAATTTTAAAATCAAGCTTAGCTATGTTTGTAGAAAAGAAAAAAACTTATTCGATTTTTTTTCTTACATTACAAACTTCTTTTTATTTTAATTCTATTTTGATAATTTTAAATTATTTTTCAAAGCATAATTTCTTTGTTTAAATGTTGTTTAATCAATAAAAATATAGCAATTTAAGATTTTAAATTTTCGTTTAGTATATGTATTTTATTTTAAAATATAAAAAAAAACATAAATACAAAGATTGAAATAAAAATGAGTAAACTTACTTTGAGCAATTATCAAAAGAAAAACCCACTTAACGTTTTTTATTTTTTAAAGGATGAATTTTTTATTGAAAACTAAAATTAAATTTTTTATCAAACATTTATATAGTCAACTTTTAGTTTTATGCATAGTAATTTTATTTTAGTGGACTTAAAACATTTAAAATTTGTTTCAAAATCAATTTTTAGGTCCTGCTTATGCAAATTTTTCTTGTATTGATTCAGAAGCTCTTGCTTCTGCTTCAATTGCTCAAGTTCATAAAGCATTTTTAAAAGATGGAACAGCTGTTGTTATAAAAGTTCAGCATAAAGATGTGGACAAATTATTACGCAGTGATATGCAAAGTCTTAGGCAATTATCATGGGGTGTGATACGTAATATAGACATTATATCCAATGTACTTTTTAAAAATATATATATTTTGTTTAAAACTGTAATAAAACAATTTTTGTTGTTGTTTTGTGTTGTGCTTAATATTTTATTTGTATAAATATATTTGTTGTTTTTTTAAATAGTGCGTTAATAAAAAACTTTTTGAAATTTTTAAGCCACAAAGTTTTATTTATAATCTCTCCTTTTATAAAATCAATACATAAGAATTTTCATTAAACTTATTTTAAATTTGGCAGCTTTTGGTTTTTTGGAACCTGAATTGGATTTTGCATCATTATTTGAAGAATGGAACAAAGCGAGTGCAAAAGAATTAGATTTTGAAAGTGAATTAAAGTATCAACATCGTGCATATAAATCTCATAAAGTATGTATTACAAATTTTAAAAAAAATTTAATTAAATTTTGTTGTAAAAATGCTTGTAACTTTTTAAAAAAATTTATAGTATTTAGTACAGAAAGTAAAAAAATTAAAATTTTTATATACATTTATTTTTTTATATTTCATGGTCGCATTTTAGAAAAAAGAATTGTCAAAAAAGAATTTTTTTTAATAAAATAAAAAAAACAATTGTGATTTAAAAGAATAAAAGTTAAAAATAAAAAATAAACCAAGTATTTATGTTATGTTTTAAATAAATATACTAGTATTTTTATAAATAAAAATGAATAAAAAGAAATTTATTTTTTTAAAACATTACACAATAAAATATTATAAAAACAGAAACTACACATAAACACAAATTTAAAAAAAATATTTTTAGATAAAAAAATGATTAATCAAAATACATTTTTGCACTAATAAAAATATGTTTTAATTTAAATAAAGCTAAACATTTATGTGCATAAAAATATATGTTATGAAAAATAGTCTAAACACGTATTTTTATTGTAAAATAATTTTTTATAATATTAAATTCAAAAACAATGTTATTAAAAAAAATTTTAAAACATATATAAGCAAATGTTTGTTGTATTTATTATGTATTTTTATTATTTTTTGCTGTATTACAGAAATCAGGTGTTAATGTTTTAATTCCTAAATGTTATCCAAAACTTAGTACAAAACGTGTATTTGTTATGCAATACATTGATGGATTTAAAATTACGGATGTTGATGCTTTAGAAGTCGGTTATTTTTTATTTTTATTTAATTTTGAAATAGCAGCCAAAAGAAATTATTAAATTTAATTTTTAATTATTTTTAAAAATTTTTTTTTTATATTATATTTTGGTTTTTTAATTTTTATTAATTTATTGTTTATACTATTAGCATTAATGTTTTTACCCAAGTTTTTATTTTTAAAAATAAAAACTTTTATTTTTCGCTTTCATTTATATTTTTAAAAAATTTTTTAAATGTGTTTACAATAATTTAACATTACATTAATTTATATGTGATATGTTTTTCTTATTATAAATATTTTGCATTATTTTTTTTTTAAAAATTTTTTAAATATATTTATATTTTTTGCTTTTTGCTATTTTTTAATAGAAATATCATGTTGATCGTCATGCTTTAATGACAGATCTTTGTGATAGTTTTGCTTATCAAATTCATATTGATGGGTTAATCAATAGTGATCCTCATCCTGGAAATCTTCTTGTTTCTATTAATAAAAAAAGTGGTACTGCCACGCCTGTCATCCTTGATTGGGGATTAGTAAAAGAAATTGATTCAAAACAAAGAATTGCCTTTGCAAAATTTGTGAGTGACTAGAAATTTTAAATATTAATAAATATAACTTTTAAAAATTAAAATAAAGGATTTACGTATTTTTTTATATATGAAAAATGCAATTTATGGTAATATAGTAAAATTAAAATAAGTTTCAAATACAGGTCAAATAGTAAATTTGTTAGAAAATAAAAACAAAATAACAAGTTTATTTATTTATTTATTGCACTATAAAAATATATATGTAAAATAATATAGAAACAATTTATTTATTAGGTAATACATACAGTAAACTACAATAACATATTTTAATATATAATACTATTAAAAAAACATGTACTTATTTTTTTAAATAAAATAATAAAAATTCAACTTTTATATTATTATTTTTGTATGTTATTATTGTGTTATAATTAGATTTTTGCTATTGCTTCTGTAAACATGTTGGGATTAATGGAGGCTTTAGAAGAAATGGGATTTATATTTAAATCTGATGAACTATTGGATCCAGAGCTTTATTTAGAAGCTTTAAAAAAAGCATATACAGTAAACCTTTAATTAAGAGTGCAATTTTATACTTATATTATTTGTGTGATAAAAATTGTATAATATAAAAAATGATTTTAAAAATTTATATAAAAAAACTGTAAATTAAACAAATATTAAAAAATCAAAACTATGACTATTAAATAAAAATATATGTAAAAATTATAATCTATCTTCCTTTGTTATATTTTTATTAATGCGGATATATTATAAATTTATCTTTACTTAAATTTTTTATAATAAAATTTTTTTAAAATAATTATAAATAATTCACTTGTAAAATTATATATATTTTTTTATATGTTAAGTTTGTAAAAACTTTTTACTAATTAAAACAAAAAGCTTTGATTACAATTATGTTGTTGTTTTTTCTCACACTAATTTTTATATTATTTTTTTATTTTAGTACTAATTTTTTTTATAAAATTTTTATTTATTAATGTTCTTAAATATAGTTTTGTTTGCAATATTTTTTTATTACTTTTATGCAATGAATTTTAAATTAAATAGTTTTAATAAGCATTTAATAAAAATTTATTATTTTTTTAATTTGTAGTATGCAAAATTAGTTTGTAACTGTATTTTGTTGCTACAAAAATAATATATGCATACATTCTTATAATTATTTAAAAATTTTATTTGGAAAAAAAGTGTATCTTTTATTTACATCAAATTTAAGTATACATTATTTTTTAAAGGATACTGAAGGAAAATTTGAAGGACGTCCTAAAACAACTAAAGATTTAATTTCTAAAGGAAAAAATTTTGGAATTAATCGAAAATTCTTTAAAGAACGTTTGTGCATTTTATAATTTGTTTATTAAAATTTTCAATTAATTTTTAAATGTATTTTTATATGCTAGAATTAATAAATTATTTTTTTTGTTGAGTTATTAAGGTATGTGATATATTAACACATAAAAAGTGTAGAAAAAATTTTATGTTTCAATTTTTTATACTTTCTGCTTTTTAAATAAATGAGTGTTTATACTATAAATTTTTTTTTTAATTTAATTTATTAGAATAAAAAAATTAATTTATTTTTATATTTTGTACAATACAAAGTATTTTTCATTTAGTAATAATAATTTATTTTTTGTTTGTGCACTTTATTATTTTAAAACATTTTTTTTTTTATTGTTTTTGTGTAAAGTTTTTAAAGTTTTAAATTGTATATACATTTATATATTTATTTTAGTTGTATTATTTTTTATACATTATTTAAGTAGTACATATAAAATATTTTTTTTTTAGACATTAACAAGTATTATTCCTAAATGAATATTTTTTTTTATGTGTAATATTAAATTTTAAAATTATGCTAATATTTTTTTTTGACAGAAAATCCTTTATCTGCTTGGCCTCATGAAATTTTATTTTATATTCGTGTTGCATCTCTTTTGCATGGATTATGCAATCAACTTAATGCACAAGTGCCATTTCTACAAATTTTATATAGACGTGCATATCAATGTCTTTCTAATCGTTTTCTACATCTTTCTTTACAACATCCGCTGAGAGTCTCTCTTCCAGAAATAAAATCTAAAGAAGAGTTTAAAAGGTTATATATTTAAAAATATATAATACTAATTAAAATAACAGTTTACGTCAAAATGTAATATAAAATATATTTATTAGAAAAATTGGCTTACTTTAAAAAAAACTATAAAAGTGTAACCAAAAAAATAAAATAAACATTTAAAAAAAATACTTTTTTTATTGCCAAATAAATAAATTTTTTTTGGTTTTGTTTATACTATCTAGTTTTGACATATATTTTAAATATAAAAGTTTAAAGAATATAATGAAAAATTGCAAATTGTTAAAGATTGAATAGATTTATATGTTATATTGATGTAAGCAAATATTTTAAAATCTTTTTTTATTAAAATTATAGTTACATCCTTTATTGTTCAAATATAAATATTTTTGTTAAAAATAGATTGATAGGTATTAGCAAAAGAAAATAAAAGTAATAACATTTTTTTTTTATTTCCATCACAGTACAAACTTTGAGGGCAGTAATAAAAATAAAATTTTATAATTTTTATTTTTCTAGTTATTAATAAATAATTGTTGGCAATTTAAACACATAGAAACACAGTATACATTTTAGTGTATATAGTAAATTTTTTAAAAAAATAAAAAATCTATATTTTGGTGGAAATCAAGGTTATTATTACAAGAAATATTATAAAATAAACAATAATATTACTAGGACAAGTCAATAATAAATGGCTTCTTGGTTCAAAAATTAAGTTTAATTTAATTAGTATTTGTATGCTTTTACACTTAAAATTTTGATAAAAGTTTAATGCAAAAATATCTTGAGAAATTTATGGAATATTTTTAATTTATTAAAATAAAATGTATATATAACATTATATGTTTTTTGTTATCTATCATTAAATTTTTGCAGCAAATTAAATTTGCGTATGAAACGCTTTCTCACTTCTTTATATTATCAAAAACGAATTTTGGGATGTCAAGTTGCAGTAATGAAAAATGGAAAATTTATTGTTAATACTTTCGCTGGTCAAATGGGTCCGGTTGATCGCCGTCCAGTTTCTTCCGATAGTTTATTTTGTGGTTATGCTGTCAATAATGGTTAAACTAATTATATGTTTTTTTGTACTATTATTTAATATATATTATATGTATATAATTGAATTTTTATTTTTAATATAGATTACATAGTTCAAAGTAATTTCCATAAAAATGTTTAAGTCTATTATGTAAAAGGATGATATGCTTAACAGGTGTATGAATTAATTAAACAGTTTATAGATGTTGTAAATTTGGAAAATGTTTTTTTATTTATAACTCCGTTTTTTACTATGAGTTAAATCTTTAGCTTTTTTACTTATATTTTTATTAGTAGTTGTCTAATATGTATATTTTGTTTTAGAGCTGTAGACTAAATCAAACTTTTAATTTTTGTGAATATGCAAAAAGTTACTGTTGTATAATTTGTTTTGTTTTTGTATACTCTGAATTTTATTAATAGGTATTTTAACCACTGCCTTATTAAAGTTAATAGATGAAGGAAAAGTTAAGCTAGATGATTTTGTCTGTAATTGGTGGGATGGCTTTATTCGTTATGGAAAACAGAAGATAACATTAAGGCATATCCTGACGCATCAAGCAGGACTTCATAGAGCATTACCAGAAAATTTAATGCTTTCAAATATTGTGGATTACAAACAAATGATACGCATTATAGAAGATTCGGTAAAAGAGAATTTCTTTAAAAAATTAATCAAATAAAACAAAGAACATTATTTTAAATGAAAACGTAAAACAAAAAAATATAATGTAAAAACTTTACTAAAAAGACTGGATACAAGTACGGAATAATAAAGAACGGAACATACAAAGTAAAAAAAATATGTAATAAATGGAAATTTTTGGGAATTATTCTGATTTTTAAAAATATTTGAGTGAAGATCACTGTTGCAATTTTGATGGCGACAATGTTTTTACTTAACGACAACCATTTCAAAATTATAAATCAATAAAATTGACCTGTAATTACATGATTTTTGCTATTTTATTTATCGGATTTTTGTTATTGATATTCTTGATTTGTAGTTTTATCTTATCCAAGGAATTTTAGAAATTAATTTTTGTTTGTTTACATTTACTTTTAACTAGATATATGTTTGCGTCATTTCAATATGCCTGTTAATTTTTTTGGTCTATATTGTTTATTCAAAATAAATTTTTTTTATTATTAATACTTAACTTACCTCTTGTTTTTTGCTTTAAATGTTTCTTCCTTATATGTTTTTTATTAACTACTCTAAACTTGTGCGCATTTCATATTTTTCTTTTTTTACTAACTTTTTTATATTTTTCTAAAATTGCTTTCTAACAATACTCTACAGCAAAACATTTTGTCGTACTTTTTCCTTCTTAGTATCCAGTAGTAAAACCTGGAAGTTTGGGACGATATGCTTATTTGACATACGGCTGGCTAATAAGCGAAATCGTTCACTCAATTTCCTTCATAAAAATTGAAGAATTCATTGCAAAACAGCTTTTAGAACCATTAAATCTTTCGAATGAAATTTTTATTCCCATCCCTATTGATAAACTTGATGAATTTTCCCCTGAAAATATACAGCTTTCTACAGGTTTATCTCCTTCTCAAGCTCCTGATGTAGCTTCCGCTATTTCTTCTTCTTCAAAACGTAGGCATAAAGTTTATATTCTAAAAATTTATAAATCGCAGTTGTCAAACAATAAAAATTACAGATATTGAGTCCACTACAAGTTGGAATTTATATTTTGGATTTATTTTGAGTACAGTAATGGCGTGATATTAACTACTAAATTATAGTACAATAGATGTATGCAATTATTTTGTATTTTGTTTTTACTATTTTTGCATTCTTTTTTTATATTTTTACTTGATCTTTTTTCTGCATTTTTGATTTCTTTTGTATGCTAATTCTGACTTCATTTTTATTTGTATATTTGCTGTACTTTTTGATACATTGCATCACAGAAGTATTAGAAAAACCAGCAACAAATAGTGAGGCAACTCAAGCATGTGTTTCCCCTTCACTCCTCTCTCGAGAAACAAGTGCAGAAGCACAGGTTCCAAAAGATTTAACTGCAACAATCACTTCAGAACTTGTCGAAACTGACTTACTCATTAGCAAAGAGAATACACAGGACGACAAAAGTTCTTCGGAAATGGCTACACCTCATATTCCTCCGAGTAATAATGTTGTTACTGTATCTCCACGTAAAGAAATACAGGTGGAAGGGTGGAAAGAGTCTTTGTCGGCGCGTTTTTCAGCTTGGGGGAGAGCGTCACCTGACCCTGACACACCTTCACTGCCAACTCACCCGCCACCATCCTCCTGCGACAAAGTAATAGAGGCATCGCAGGCAAAAACAGATCAGCATGAAGGTACTGTAGATACTGCTCCCAAAGGTAATAAAAGCAAAGAAGCAGAATGGATAACAAAAGAAACACCTGTTCTACTGCGATTGACGTCTTCTAATCGAGAATTAGACATATCTCAATTTACTGAAGATGACCTTTTGCAAATACTACAGAATTCTACATCCTCTGCTGACATGTTAAAAGAAAACTCTTTACCATCTGCAAATGTCTCGAAAAAAAAAAATGATAAAGAAATCAAAAAAATAAAAACAATTGTTAATGCCCCAATACAATCTTCTCATTCCTGGGAAGCACGAGGTCTTCCGTCCCCTCCCCCTAGCCCACAGAAAATCTCGGCTACGCAAAGTACCGATTTATCTTCGAGTCCATCACGTTGCCATTCCCAACTTCTCACCCCTCCTCTCTCAGAGAAAAAGAGCATTCCAACCTCCACGCATGTAGCCACTTCCATTAATGCTACCATTACTGAAAAAGTTCCCCACTCTACTAATACCCCCTCTTCCCACAAAGAACATTCTCTTCCTATGCGAATGCCATGGGAACGTACTTGGACATTGCGACGAAAAAATAATGTCACAGAAAATATTAAAAGCAAAGATAAAAGTATACTCAATGTAAACAAACAAACGGTGGGTGACTCTACTGAAATTCCCATACAAAAGCCATGCTTTGAAATAGAAGAAAGCAAAAAAGATACACAAAATGATGTTCAAAAATGTCAAAAAAATATTTCTGGTACTAAAAGTGGAGAGTCACAACAGGATGCCCAAAGTTTAGTTAAAACAAAAAGATGCTCTCAAACCGCTTTTGCATACTACAAATACCGCCGAGAGAGACAGTGTTCATATTTGGCAAACCTTGTTGCTTGTGCAGCTGAAAATCCTGTCGACATTCCTGACTCTGAGGAAAGCCATTTTATGGTAACAAATCTTACTTCTATACCCATTCTTAGCCCTTCTAATGAAAATGCATTGCAACGTTCTGATTTGTCTGTTGAATCAAATTGCACTCACATTGCTTCGAATAATTCCAAGCCTCATTCCTCTCGATCGTCCCTATTTTTTTCTTCCGTCTTGTATCCTTTCAGAAAGACAGTCTCTTTGTCTACGCCATCACGAAATAATCTCCCACCTTCTACCATTGCCTCTCTTGCTTCTGACATTCCTTCCACCTCATCTATATCCTCCAATCCAGTACCTTCATCTACCCCCCTACACTTCACTTCTCTCCCTGCCTCTAGTTCTATAACACCACCTACTTCCGCAATACCTTCTGCACTGCCCTCGTTTTTGTCTACTAGTATGCCTCCCCCCACTTCATCCACTAGTATTCCTTTCCCCACTTCATCCACTAGTATGCCTCTCCCTACCTCATCTACTAGTATGCCTCTCCCCACTTCATCTACTAGTATGCCTCTCCCCACTTCATCCACTAGTATGTCTCCCCCCACTTCATCCACTAGTATGCCTCTCCCTACCACATCTACTAGTATGCCTCTCCCCACTTCATCTACTAGTATTCCTTCCCCCATTTCATCCACTAGTATGCCTCTCCCTACCTCATCCACTAGTATGCCTCTCCCCATTTCATCCACTAGTATGTCTCCCCCCACTTCTTCTACTAGTATGTCTCCCCCTACCTCCTCCACTCGTTTTTCTCAGATCTCTCATAATGCACTCTCAACGCCATTGTGGCGACGACAACGGTTGGGCACTGACCCTTTTAATGCAGAAACACCAACTTGTCCATCTATCACCTATTCTGCCCCTATCACTCCTTCTACCTCTCTCACCCCCAGAAGCGCAGATGTCACTACTAGAGAGAAACGACAACTTTCTTCTCAAGACAACGAATCATTGTCTCAATCCTCATCTGCTCCTCCCCATGTGTCTTCTTCCTCTTCTATCACTTCTTCGTCGCAGCAAGCCCCGTCGGATTCATTGTCTGGTTCATCTCGTGATTTTTTGCAATCCATAGAACGTCGAGATTTGCGTGTGAGTGCAATGGAATTAATAAAAAAGAAACCTCATGTTATGGATCCACTTTTATATGATTGTAACCGAATGCTTACAAAAGTCATTCCTCCATTGAATGGAAGATATACAGCAAAAGGATTAGCCGAATTTTATGCTTCATTAGCGGACGGGAAAATAATAAATAAGACTTTACTAGCTGAGGTATTGCAAAGAAAAAATTTAAAGTTAAAAGAAATGGAAATAATGGGGACGAATATAAAAAAATGATAATGCATAATAAAACAAGACAAAAATAATATTACTAGACATCAAAGTGATAGTGAACTCTAAAAAGCACACTTTTTAACGCTAAGTTTCAAATTTTAGAGGAATTGAGAAGCATTTATATAATTCACAAAAACAGAAAGTGCAAATTATTCTTAAGCAAAAACGTTTACATCATTAAAATAATAAGAAATTAGCTTTTTGATTGACAGCTTCTCTTGCATCGAATGCCTTTCTTTCTCCCCAGTAAGTTTTAATTGTGCTAAGTTTTTTCTACTTCCTGTTGGCACCGACAATTTTTATTTAATCATTAGGCATGTCATTATACAATGAGCTATTTGTTTCTATGTTATTTCTACTTAACCTACCTATTATAAAATTTGGTTGCAGTGAAAGTGGTAAAACTTATTCCTCTTCTAAACAGGAAATATCTATTGCATTATTCAAAAATATACTTACAACATCTTTGTTATAGTACTTATGTTACACGTTTCTATGAAAATTTACCCTTTGTTCACACATAGTTTTAATTACTTTTCTCAAAGTGTTTTATTATTTTAGTTGAGTTTTTAAATATTTTTATATATATGTACATTTTAAAGGCTTCTAGAATTGTAACAATCGATGAATCCATTGAAGCATTGGTGATGAGTGGTGGAGGCAGTCGCTTGTATGGATTAGGATTTCAAATATATCCTTGTCAAACACTTTCCAGAGATATCCACCTCTCCGATAGTGACAAATGTCATATACCTTGCGACAAACCAAATGAAAAAATTTCATATGGTATTGGGCATAGTGATTTTAATGGATGCGTCGCTGGTTGTTTTCCAGAAGAAAATATCTCCTTTGCTATTCTATTAAATGATGTCTTTACTGGACCTCAAGTAAGAAAATGTAAATATAAATAGCATTTAGCTTATTGGAAACTAGCGGAGAACGTAAAAGGAAATGAATTAAAAATGATTCGAGACCAAAGTGAAGAATATAACGTGATTGGAAAGGGTTAAAAAAATGGTTCATAATCATGATAGATAAGAATACATCTGAACTAAATTTCTCAAATCTGCAACTTATGTACGATCAAGTCAACTAAAATATATTTCAATTAATTCTAGTACATAATCTTACGAAAATAAAAAGAATTAGGTAGACAAAAAACAATTGGTTCACCCACAGTTATTCCCTGCTTTTGTTGCATTCAGCATAAAGTATTTTTTTGTGTATATCCTATTCATGTTTATTTAATTATCAGGCAGCTCGTGATATCCTAGAATTTCTATTACCAAAGCTAGGATTACTTCCGCATTGGAATACAGTGAATGTGAGTATTGAAGAATTAGTAGATTCCCTCTCACCATAACACTCTTTAACCTGTTTATTTACAATTGAATGTACCAAAAATAATGTTAAGAGGTAGGTAAGAGCAAAATTAGGCTCTTCCAAACATTTTTATATACGTTATTTCATCCCCAAAACAATTTTTTCTGTGGAAATGGAAGATTTAGAATTCAATTAACAAATTTTATTTGCGAAACCACCCAAAACTGCTCATTCTTCAATTTTAATACTTTTAAAAAATTTGAAACCGTTTAATCTATGTGGTGTTAAAAACAGAGTAAGGATAAAAATTCGAGTAGTTTGCTTTAGTGTTGTAAATTACGTTTGTTTATCCGGCTAATCGCATGCCTCATAAACAGCAGGCTTGCAATTTTTGAATATTCCATTGATTTTATAATAATGGTCTTTTAGAGGTTTCAATAATTTTGTTTAAAAGAATTATAATGCAATGAGGAATTTTTATTTTACGATGTTCAATAAAAGCTGCAATTCTTGGTACTACTTATAGTTACATTATTCTTAAAGATTGTGTTTTTCTAATAATGTAGTAATATCTTTTTCAATAGTATTGTGCGCTTAACTGAATGTAGACGACATTTTTGAGATATTACAATTCATTAGGTACTTGGATTACAGGAATCTAAACTCTTACCTTAGTTTTTTTTATTTAAAATTAATACTATAACTTCTTGGGGCTATATCTGTTCTTGAATTGGTCTTAGTTTCTTAATGCTAAAGGCTTAATTTGATTGCTTCGCCCCATATCTTATTTGATAAATGACCAAAGCGCATGAATGTGTGCCGTGTTAGTATTGAGAGTACCGATACTATTCTTTTCTAACAAATTATTTATAATTAAACTTTGTTAATTATCTACACATTTACGAATATAAATTCTTTTTTACCGTAACAGTGCAGAGCAGTAAGTACATCTCTGCCATACATGGCATTTTCGAGTTTTTCTCTTGAAGCAAAATACTTGCTCAAAAAGCATTTGCAGGTTAGTAAGGTAAGTTTTTGTTATTTTGAACACTTCAAAATATGAAAAAGAGGAATATAAAGGTAAGAAAACAAAAAAATTCCACTTTATAAGTAGTTGTCTCTAATTTTAAAAAGATATTTAGTTATTCATTGTCTTCAATGAAACAGCTGAAAATATCAGCAGGAATTAAATTAGAGAAATCATTGGATATCTGGGATAAAAAAGAATACCATGGAATAGAAATGAGTAAATACAGAAAAAGTAAGAACAAATATCAATTTAAAGTAAAGTAAAAATAACCAAGTAAACGGAAACATAAATGATGAAACAAAACAAAAACCTAAAGAAACAAGGAAAAACACATTCCATCCCATAAAAGCGCTGCGAAGAAAAAGCAGAGGAGGAACCCCTTAAAATTTATCACAAATGCAGTTCTTACTAGGGTGTTCATACAAAAGATTGGAAATTGCACCCCTCATTGTTCTTTGCCAAAACTCTTTTCTTTGATGCGTTTTAAGAAGTTTAAAGCTGATAATTCCCAGAGAGTACTCTGTTTTGAAGTTTTTCGTTCCTTTCAAAAAATATATGCAATGCCATAAAATAATGTAAGAATGTTGTTGCACCCACATTATTGTAGATATCTTACTTATTGCAATCGCAATGTAAAACTGTTTAAAATTATTCTCTTCATCGTTCAAGGAATAAAAAACTAAGCGGTTTTCCAGCAGCAAAAAGTGTATGTACACATGACAGATACTGCCGCTTTCATACTAGCCTAGGATTTCTCGCTCAATTCCCTCCGATACAATTTAAAAGGCCTTTAATCCTCATCATTATACACAAAAATGAAATGCAACTTCAATTTTTTATTACTGATCTACGAAAAGTGCACACCAGTGGTGGTGTGTGCACACACCACCTTTTCAGAGAAAGACGTAGCAGCATTGCGCAGCGGGGATACTTTAAAACTACTTATAAGGGTTCCATATGATCAATCACTCTATCATTAATACCTGGAGGATAGAATCATAGCATGATTCCAATTTCACAATGGATTGCTTCAAAAGAGAGGAATCAGAGGAAGACAATGCATTAGAAGTACTTGCTTTCTGGGACGATCGAGAAGAAGTGGAAGACCTCCCTTTTTGAAAGCTGGAAGGTGGGTCATAGAGAAGCTACAAAACACAAAGAGAGAAGCAGCATAAGGTTTTGAAACTTAAGCAAGTAGAAACCATAAATAGTACATTATTAGATTCAAGAAAGTAAAATATAAAATCGTGGAAGTATAATTGAAAGCTTTTGAAACCGAAATAGAGAACCGTTTCAAAAGGCAACGAGATGTCAACGTTTCCAAAACGAAAAGTTTTATTTCAATATAGTTTCATATTCGCTAATAATCTTAGAGAATCATACAAAATTTACCAAAACCAATCCCCATAGAGCGCGAATACAACTGCTATCCATAACTAAACAAAAACAATAATATTTTCGGCTATACTCCAATTGGCCCAATGAAGCATGTAACTGCAAAGAATCAATAAAACAAAGAACAACGTATACTTAGAGATGTAATGAAAAAAAGAAAACTGTAGGGATGTATCAAAAGGACTACAAGTAAAAAAGCAGTAGTGTTATTATTTGCAAGAATTTCATGGTAGAAGGGATGAAATCAGTTAGGAGACAACAAAATAGGCTTACAAAACAGGCAAGTATAGCAAAAAAAAAATCACATACGCCAAGATAGTTTGTTAGTTAGGAATATGAAAGGAAAGTAATATTGAAAAAGAAAGACAAACCCAAAATAAACACAAAAATGTCACAAAATTGAAAAAGGGGTAGGCAGGCAATTCAAAAAAGTAAACTTTAGAAAAAAATCTTGAAAAACTGCACAAAAGAACAAAATTAGAATTACCAGACCCGCCTAACATAAGGGTGCTAAAAGTTTGATTGAATCTTTAAAAATGAAAGTAAATTTACAAAAGGAAAAGTAACAGAAAATTAATAAAGCCGCTATACTTCAGCGCAGGTCAAAAAGGTTGTCAAATCCTTTTCCTGATATAATAACATCTCTTCAAAACAATAGAGAGCACGGTCTAAGCTGAAAAAAAGACGCATAAAAAATAGAAACAACAAAAAGGATTAAAGAAAAAAATCGAAAACAAACAAAATAGGTGAAATTGAATGCATAAAGAAAACTACGACCAAAGCTAAGAATTGCACACAAAACATTCGTAGAAACGGAGACATTTCAACTTTTTCTTTTATATAGCATTTTGGAATATACTAGGTAAAACAGACCTGCACTGAGAAATGTATATTTCACCCAATGTTTCCCAAGCTTCTACATCTGCAGAACAATCTTCTAGGTGGCTGTATATATAAAATAAAAATAATTATTGCCGCATAAATATGACTTGAGACGATGGAATTTTCTATGTCAATTACAACTTAAAAAAAAGGGTGCATTTCGTGTTTCTACGCCGTTAAAATCTATATCCCTTCTATTTATCTACATAAGAACTAGTTTTTGATAAAATGAGAAAAAAATGAAATAAATTATTAACAAAATAAGAAACGAAAATTTTTATTAAAAAAATGTAAGCAACAAAGAAAACTTTGAGAAGTAGGAAAGCACAAAGAAAACTTTGAGAAGTAGGAAAGCACAAAGAAAACTGCAAAAGTAAACAAATTTCAGCCAAGATGTCATCATTTTCTACCAATACGAAGAAAAGAAACTTTTTCTCTATATTTAAAAAACTATTCTTTTGGTCTTTATTGTACTTACGAATTCAATAATTCGATGGCCAGATCATATTTTTTCTATATACAGAAATAGAGCAACACAATGACAAAGGACATAATTTCTATACCCCTACTAATCAAAGAGAAGCCGTGATAAAACGTCAAACAATCCGTATATGCAAAAACCATTTCAAAACAGAAAATTTGAGGCAAAATCCAACTTTAAAGATTAAGAATTTTATGCACATATGGTTACAAATTCCTTAGCCTAAAGAATTTTCAAATCTTTTAGCCAGTGTTTTTTCCTCCGTTGTCCAATTAAAAATCCCGTCAAGAATTCTTTTCATACTTTGTTTCCTTATTTTTTTATTATATGCTTCCTACTTTCTAATAGCTCTCTATAATGCTTTAAAATATGTATAATGCGTTTGTAAACTTAAATTTGAGCCGCATAGATAAGTTTCCTCAATTTAACAGTTCATTATATTTTTAATCGTTCTTATTTCTTCTTCTCTTCGCTATCTCATTTCCTGTTATTCTCTCTTCTTTCTTTTGCATTTCTTTGTTATGCAAATTCTTTTCTCATGGTTTCACCTCTTATAATTTCTTTTTAAACCATATTTTATAAAATATACCTGTGAAAGATTGATACAAACAATACGTTTACGACTTTGGCTATCACCAGGTGCCTTTGCTAAAATATTTTTGTAAAATGCAAACGCAGGTCCCCATTTTCCATGCGCTTCTGCACCAATTCCTAATAGACGTTGGACACGTTGACTGCTTTCTTTGGGAAACATTTCTTCTAACTTTTTAAAAGACCACTGAATATTCATTCAAACATAAATTTGAAAACAAAAAACTCTTTTTATATAAAATTTCTATCAAAAAAAAGGGGTTTTACGGTGAAGAAAAACAATTCTTAAATCATATGTTTGCATTCACCCGTAGCACTGTCTAAAAAGTGCTTATGATGAGAACGAGAGATGTCAACTATTTTGAAAACATCCACGTAGAAAAAGAAGAAGAAAAAACCCACGATCCATCTATTCCCCCATATAGTAATCACACACGTGTGCCTAAAAAATACTCTAGTAGGGTTATTCAATTCAATTAAGCAACTCTTTCAACGGGTTATACACTTTAACAGCTATCAGGAACAGGTGAAAATACAGTTTTGTTATAGTTTTACAAAATAATGTAACAACAATTTTATCAATAAAAAAAATCTGTATTTCTATTTAAATGATCAAGTGTTTCTCTTTCAATAAAATGAGGATAAAAAAATACATTAGGTCTGTTACATTTAGAATTCATTAAAGATGCAAGTGCAACCCAATAAAACATATTTCTTTCCTACGTTTTACTCTTGTTCTGACGTAATTTTCTTCTTTTATTCTGTTTTCAAACACTACAAAAATTAAAAAGAATTTTTTAAACTTAAAAAATAGAGATGCACTTTGTTGATATTTTTCAAGCGTAACCACATTTTTACTTTTGCTACAAGTAAAAATAGATCATTTAAACGTTGAAGCAGAGATCATAACTTACCGCATACCATCCCTGTTGATTATACATTGCAGCACCCAGGAAAACAGATTCTAAAACATTCAAATCTGCATAAAAACAAGGGGAAAGATTTAAAAACCAACATTTGCCCTAAAGACCAGGAAGTAGCAAACTATGGAGCAAGCAACGAAAAAAAAACTATAAGAAGACACACAAATTTGAAAAGCACATGCACAATGTAAGAAAAAAAATAAAAGATAACCTGTTCATCATATAAAGTAAAAAGCAGAAAACTTAAAAGAAATGATTTAACTGTAAGGGCAATAATTTAATTTTCTACTCAAAGAGCTAAATGTAAGAGGCAGATATTGCCAAAAGAAAATGAGAAGGCAGATTTCAACCTCGTATAGTGTGCAATAAGCGTAGCAGCAACTCCAGCAAGTAATCTCTTAAAAAAGGCCAAGGAAGAAGAGAAAACATACCAGATAGAATTCAATAATTAAAATAAAGAAACTTCTTACTACAGTTAGTTCAATATTCTGTTGATTACATGTACATCACAAACACAGCATGCAGAGAGGGATTAGCTGCTACGCTCGTGCTTTCAAAAGGGTAAGAGAATGTTAACTACTATTTCAACATATTTTTGTTTTTTAATTCAATTAATTAAGTTGGAACCGCTGCTCAAAAATTTATTCTACAAAAGAAATCGTGCGCTCTGGTCTTGTCATTCGTTTCGTTTACGAAAAACGTTGTGATAGCACAATCGTAGCTGTTGGGCGTGCTAATTTTCCGCTACAAGACTACTGCTGAGCTTGAAATAACAGCAGAACTAAGTCTTGATTCTTTACTAAGGGTAGAAAATTTCAACATCAACTAAGGTCAGATATGACTTACATGTTGCATCCTGTGGGACGGTAGGCCCTGTCAAAATCAATGTCCCATAGTAAAGTGCACGATCGTATCGATTTGCTTTGGTAGAATTGAAAAAAAGTTTCAGCAATTCGTTGAAGGAAGATGGCGTTTCTACCGGTGGAATTGCTTCTTTTGAAGATTCAAGTGCATCAGAAGATGTAGGAGTGGCTTTTTTCTTGCAAGAGTCCATTTTCTTCAGGGAAGAGGTAACAATAGCCAAAGAGTTGGCGTAAAAGAGGAATTCGAAGCTACAAGGATATTATTAAAAAGAATAACTACTACAGTCGCAACAATGAACCTCTTTCTGGAAAAATTATGTAAAAGTAGCTATAGGTTGATTCACTTCCTGTTTTTAGCATTTTAACCCTTTAATCAAGTGAACTGCTGTTGATGTACTTCGCGGGCAATGAGAGCAACCGCTCCGAAATTTCTTGCGGTCCAATCAATTCTCGCTCTGTCGTAGTTTTAAAAATTTCCTATTATTTTTAGCATCTTACCTTTAAAAATGTTGAAACGGTAGTCACGCATCCATGCAACCAAATTTAGAAAACCGTTATGGACAAATCAAGCTAGACTATTTATGCCTCATTTTGTTTCAATCAACGTGTGCGTGTATCCGACCTGAACAATCATTGCCATAGGTCGTGTGTTTAATAGTATGGCCTCATAGGTATTAAATTTAAGTTATCTAGCATTTCAAAGCACATAATATTCCTCCGCATCTTGATAAAAATGCCTTAAGTACCACCACACATATGATAAATAATATCGTTTTCGAGCGTATGGAATAATCGTTAAAAAAAACAGCAATATGCTTCTGTCGTGTACTTGAGTGGCATTGGAGTAATGAGTCTGAATATTACTACTCAAGTTTCTCATTCTAAGCAATGATGGTCACAATATGCTTACCACGAGTAGAAGATTGAATGTTGAACTTGCTTGAAAAATGATTCAAAGTGGTAAGCGAAGTGATAAAGAATTCCTTCAATTATGCAGTTTAAATTGTTTTGATACGAAGTCACATTACGATTAGCGTAAGAAAAAATTTTTGTTGAAGAATTCATAAACATATTCGAAATGTTTTTTTATCTAATCGCTGTGCACCAGCTTTCCTCTGACATAGTTATTTATAGGTATTATCAACAAAATAATAGAAAAGATTTCAACCAACAGATTACGTTACATAGTATAATTTTTTCTCTCATCCGCTTGTACTTTTCTTAGTGTAACAAGAGTAATTCGGACATACCTATTTTAATTTTTATCTTCTTGAAAATACGCAATATGTTACTACGAACAGCGTCTATGAGCAACAAACATGTAGAAGTTCAAAGCAAGTCGTAAATGGTAACAAAGCCATTGCCGCAGCCGATTAACCCAATACGTACGCTTATCCTACCTATATATAATTCACCAGAATTACAATTACTTTTCTACTCTTTCATTGTAGCTAGTTTTATTTAAGCCTTAGCTTATATATTTTCGTTCTTTTATCCTTCTTTGCGTATCTAGAGGAAAGATTGTACGAGGATCCCTTTGTCTTATCTGCTGCTATGACGGTATATTAATCAAGAGTAAAGTAAATTAGTTTCAATCTTTCCCAAACAGTCCCAGCAATCTCATTACCATTAATCAATTAAACAAATGCTTAGATTTGCCTATCTTGTATCACAATGCAAGACATTGGCCAAAATCAGCACGTAAAATTACTGCCAGAACATGAGTTAATTCAGCACACACCTGGCGCCCAGCACCCTGCGCTTACGATTTGTGCGATTTCTACTTTATAAACGCAAAATAAAAGTAATAAAAATTTATATAAAAGCATATCCTCCACTAAGAATTTAATGAAAGATTGTTACAAGAACAAATTGATGATTAATTATGAAGAGTAAAGCTCAAAATATTGTACAATATTTGGAGAAATCCGCGGAATGTGCTTGTAATTCATTCTACTTTGTCAAAAATGAGCAAACCACAAATAAAACGGAGAACGAGGCTTACTTGCATAGTAAACGAAAGATGGCAAAGAAAGTTTAGGAATTAAAAGCCTTTTGTAATACGGTACTGAAATAGTTTGCTCACAAATTTAAATAAGGAGAATGTTAGTAAATAAATTCAAAAATTTCTACTTGTTAGTTGATAACAGCAGTCTATTCAGTTCTACAAATATGCATTTGCTCTTCGAGTCTCGCAGAACTTTATACAATTGAAGAATCTATTTTCTATATTTACACTACTTTTTATGCAATTATATTTGTCTCGTTGGAAGCAGAAATGCTTACCAGAAAACAGGTTAAGGCAATATATTCAATTGTTTTCCCATAAATGGCTTTGTGTTGTAGATTCATAAACAAGCCGCTGATTTGAACTTGTCCCCAATTTGCATTCATTTCCTTCTTGCGACAACTTCTTAACGTTTTTTAGTAGTTATTTCCAACCTATAAATTTGTTTTTTCTTTGATGACCAAATCGCTTCACTTTGTCATTTCTAGAATTTGTTCTTCCTTAAATTTTTGCTACTCTATTTTTTAACCCAGCAATTTAACTTTTCACTTCAAATTAGATTAATTCATATACGTATCTCAAAACACCAGTGTTTAGTTCTAACAAACACCTTTTCAACTTACAATAAATGTATAGATGAAATAAAGCTCCAAGTAATATAGGAATACCGTATAGAAGAAACAGAGATTAAGCTGTTATTTTTATTCCTTTGTTGTGAGGAAAATATACTTTAAGCAGAAGAATTTTTGCGTTAGCATAAGTTTGTTACCAGCGGTATGAGTCTAATATGTATTTACTCTTCAGTTCACCTAGTTGGAGAAATATGTTGTCAAACGAAGTAACTTTAAACGTAAAACTTCGGTCTCATTATGCCTATTTTTCCATAAAGAAATGTTTCTTTTAGATTGCAGTGAAGGGTGCTTTATATAAGTCTGGATTGACCAAATGTCTAAGTTTTCCCAATTTCAAAATGAATTTACCATTTGCACGTGAGAAGATGAGTTGCACATTTACTTTACGTAGATGACTAACACAGTTACTTCACCCCTTTGCATTTAAAGTAAACTGAAAATTGGAAATTGGAGTACTTTCCTATTTAGTAACTTTGCTGTGCTGGAATGTTGCAGTTGCAATGCTCATTCCTCTACACAAGAAGTAAGTCTGTACTCAACGTAAGAGGAATCATACCTTACTTTTTTTTTTTTTTTTTTAGAATTTTTCTACGCTGATTCCCTGATTGTATGTATGAAACTTTACCACTTTCATAGTATGCTTCGGCAAGTGCCTTATGCCCCTAGTCACATCATGAACTATATATAATGCGTTACTGGCAGTAGAACAAATTAGAGAATCTCCACATTCAGCTAACCAAATAGTTGCAAATCCAGTAATAATGCCTGAATTTTTCAAACTAAGAAGAGCACGGACAAAACTAGAAAATTTCTTGGGAATGATAACCTATTTGAAATCAAACTAATGCAACTTTCCTCTTGAACTGTTTCTATTTAAAACGAGCATTTCTGCCTTTATAAATAACCTAGCCTGCGATTATTTTAGTTTACATCTTCCTTGATGCACTCGTACTTTAGATACCTAGTCTTTTCAGCGATAAAAGCCTGCCTTCAAAAGAATTGCTAACAGGGCGAAAATTGAGTACAGAAATGATGTCATACCAAAAAAAGAACGAGGTATCAAGTGAACTCTACTCTTCTCTCTAGCATTCCAGCAAAAAAAAATTTCTAGAGATGGTTTAAGAATGAATTACAAAAAAAAGTAGAAATCATATTCTTAAATTTGGGTTGACTGAGAAAAGCTTGCCTTTTTCCTATCAATGCAATTCTGACAGTATTTTCTACGTTGTCACGTCTGTAATTACTTGAACCCAGCGTTTGGTGAGCCATTAAAAAAGTTTCAGAAAAAAACTTCAGCTACATCAATTTTTTCGCTTTGCTCACGTACTTTTCGTTTTTGCTTCTCTCCATAAATTCTAAGCTCAAACCCATCCATTCCAAATTTATTATTGAATCACGAGTTTTGCATATGGGAATTTTTATTTTGCAACCTATATCTCGGTTGGGAACAATTTCATTAATCTGAGAGTGTAACCTTCCTGTCTTCGCTTTTATAAGCGTTTTAAGGTCTATTTAAATAAGTTTTTAAAAATTGAAGGAAAACTTGTGAAAGTTAGCAAACATTCAAACTAAGATTTTCGTTAAAGGTGATCGCAGCTTTGAATACATCTAAAAGAATGATTGAAGTCAAAATATCATCATTTCAACTTGCATAAGATTCTCTTCTATCTATGTCTTTTCATTTGTTTTTTCTACAATCACTTGGCATGCCTTCAATGTAAAATTAGTATATGTCATCTGTTGCGTGAATAAGGGGATTATTTTTCAGCGAGATTGCATGGAACCGTGCATTGGATTTTCTAGTATAATTTAGGTTTAGGTTTTATTTACTGTTCAAATTTCATTGCTCAGTAGTTAAGCAAGGATCATCACCCAATAGAACACTTTTATCCAATAGACATAACCAATACATTACTCGTGAAGATTATTACACGAGCGGTCATAACAACTGTTCCGTTTTTGTCATTTTTCTATTGACAAATTGTCTTATAGATCTGCTTTTTCGATATTAATACTATAGCAAGACAGTAAAGAAATACCATATTACAACGTTGGAAAAACCGACCTTTAACAATGTAATGAATAGTTCTGCCATGGGCAAATTCTTGTTTGGAACAATGTTTTCAAATTGCCCCATTTCAACTAAACTAGTCAAATTAAGTGCGTCTTTCCTTCTATGTGTAACTATAAACTATCTAATTTCATTATCTTTCTGCTTGGCAATACCGCTTTCGGCCTCAACTCACTCCTATACAAACGCAGGCCATCGCAAGCAAGAACAACGCTCCTTTCGCATCAAGCATGCTATCGCCAAGAAAAATGTTCAAAATTTCAACCAATCTCATCCCAAGACACCTTCTGCACTTCAATACTTATTGGAGGTAGGTAGCCGTTCATACCTGTCTCCGTTAGCTACAATGCTAGCAGCAGGAACGGTTGATACTGCACTGCGCGGTATGAATCAGCAAATGCAAGGTCCGTTCGCATCCTCAATGGGTGCGACACCACAAATGGGTGCGACACCTCAAATGATGGCTCCTTCACCAGGATTGCTTACACCAATGGGTGGCTTACCACCTGGAGGGCCACAAGTTGCTTTGAACGCTTATCAGCCTCCGTATCAATCTGCAACTCAACAACAATATGGAGTAGAAAATTCGCACGTAATGGCAATTACATTAGGAGTGTTGGGAGTTTTGTTTCTCGCATTGATTGTGGGCTGTTGCGTGTATCGCCTTGCACAAAAAAATAGAGTTGAAAAATAAAAAGTTAAAAAACGATTTTTGGTAGTTAAAGTGGCTGAACTGTTAAAAATTTAGTATTTCTTAGCACAAACACGTTTCTGTTAAACAACAATGCCGTATCTCTCCATCACATTCCTTGGCTATTGTGAACTTGGACTTGAGCTCTACTCAACCAAAAAATACATAAAGATTATAATGAATCTGAATTGCATGTAAACTTAATATTGAGCAAACCCTTTCTATGACAAGATGCTAAAATGAAAGCTGCGGTAGATAGTCGGTGAATAAAATATTTAGAGCTTCAAATCACAAGAAAACATTCTCAACACTCACGACCTGTTTAAAACTGAATGTTCTCGAATATCCGACATAAGTGCTTTAGAAATCATAGGTACTTGTTTGTATTAGAGTTTACACAAAAATTCTTTCAAAAAATGCAACAAAATATTCTTTGAGTTACAGCATTACTCTTCGAAAAAAAAATGCTTCTATAATTCAATAAACAGCCCACTTTGGAAATGTGGCTCAAGTTTCAGTAACCGCAAGACCCAACCGTTCTTGAATACGTGCAATCGCAGGTAACGATTCAATTGAAACTTCCCAATTAAAGGTTAAATGGCAGTAAATAAGAGTGCGAAAACCATCAGATGTTTACACATAGTTGCATAGCGCGTTGATAGATCTCTATTCTAAAAAGAGCAGGCATAGTAGCCGTTTAATCTAGATGATACAATCCAGAAATTCAAAAATATCCTTACAAGAATAATTGCTGGTGCTTCGCAAACAATATGTTCTCTCTGTTACTCTATTTCGCAAGCAATTGCTGAGTAAACATCTCACATTCTACAAGAATTTTATTAAAAGCAGAACCAATACGATATGAATTCAGCATATGTAAAAAAGCAACAAAAATTAGAACTGCTATTCCTATTGCAAGGCACAAATTATGGAAAATAATATTACTAATTTAAAATAAAAAGAATAAAGACGAGATATTTACACACTACCTAAGCGAATATATTTTTAAAACTAAAATAAATGAAGCGGGAAAAATGGCAACGGCAAATGCGAACAAGTCATCAAAAATGAAATAACTGCTCTTTTTATTTACATTGAAGAAGCGTTTGCCATTAGTATACAGAGCTATTGTGCAAAGGTGCGTCAAAAACATTGTAGAAAATATTCTCCCACCTAATAAATAGAATTACTAACAATTTCTATATCGCCAATAAAGTTGAAGGCAAGAGAATCCTTAAATGAGTTAGTAGAAACAAAGCTATCTTTCGAGTAAAAATGCACATTACTCTAGTTATACAAAGAATTTATAATTTTGCTTTACGTCTTTTTAACGCCAGATTTGCTTTTTTTGAATCTGCACAAACAAAGTAATTGCATTGCATTTCAATGCCGTTCAAGTAATATACTAAAATGCAATGATGATGGCTTTTTCCACCAAGAAACCAATCAAAACTTTCTTGGATTTCTTTTGGAAACAGCTTAGCATACCTCTTTTCTTTTGCGGAGCAGGTTTTTTTAATTTTACGTTTTTTTCATCAAATTCTGGTTTGCTGTCATCTGATTCCTCTGTAATCTAGAGATACCAAAGTAAAGAATTACTTTAAAGAAAATATCATCTAGGTCTAAAAGGTCATAGCAAACATGAAAGAAAACAAATTGATTATTTACCTCATCTCCTTCTCTGGGTGCACCGTCGTGTTTCTCATCCTCCGGTAAAGGACGGCGAAGAATCAACTCTCCCAGTTGGCCTTTAAAACGCATGAAATGCTCCCAACCAGGACTCAAGTCAATTCCAAGTACATGAATAAATTGTTCTTCTGTTAGAAGTCCACCTGACAAACGTGGAAACACAAGTCGATTGGAACACAAATACAATTACAGAGTGGATTAGTATAGGATTGCAGTTGCCACACAAATAAAACAGGTATTAATACTATTTTAGAACATAATAAAATGCAGATATATCGAATAAGAGTTGTTTATACATACAGGAAAGTAGAAGTTGGCATACTGACCCGGAGAGCGGTTCGCAAGATTTTCTGCCATTCTTCGAGCATCGTAACTAAGGATAACATGTCGGTAAATATACCGATCATCTCTATATCGTGGGGAATAATTAACTTCGCCTGTCAAACGAGGAGCAACATTTATACTTTAAAAATTACAAAAAAAAAAACATTGAAATGGTGCAACATCTGCACCTAATAGAAATTAAAGTCGTTGTTAACATCATACTAAAGCATTTAAACTGAATGCAATAAAGTAGCTACCCTCTCAAGCATCATACCGTATTGCGTATATTTGTTAGGGTATTGTTTCAACTCAGATTTTATAAATTCACAGTTCACAGTTTCGTCAGTAGCTGCATCGATTGGAAGAAATACTAGAGGATGCCCTCTATCAATGGTCAGTTCACAATCGCCCGTGGCCATCTTCAAAAACGAAGTTAATTATGTTAGATAGCGATTTATCTTATTCCACATTTCAAAAATTTAGAAACTACTCAGTGACTGGTGCCATGCCCTGTAACATTGAAAACGAGAATGAATGCACAACTCTAATCAAATGATAGTAGAAAATTTTCTTGATTGCAGAAACATCTTTTTTCAATGATTACTAAACTACAAAGGATAGCAGCATCAGAAAGTAAAAGCACCACAAAAAAACTATTTCACACCGAATTTTTCATTCTTACTCTATTTTCATTGCCAATCAAAGAAAACAACGCAGTAAAGAAATGAGAATGCGAAGCAGTTACGTCCAGTTAAGGCGATAACGGCATACCAAAAATGGCTTGTCGCTTTAAAGTAGCAAAGGTCTAAGCGACATTGTTCCATTTTTGTATTTGCATAAAATCAACGAAGAAAAAGAATAGATCCATGGTGAATCACAACAAAAGAATGCACTACATATTTGGCATGCATTAATAACTTTTTTCACATTTTTTGACCAAAATATCTGGTTGCACACGGAAATATTCGAACTAGATATTTACAGAAAAAATATTCATTAACTCTTTTCAAGCAGTATGCCTATTACCACTAGCCAATAACCATTTATGGACTACAATGCTTCCCATTTAAGTTCGTGGGGTTATTGTGTCGTCCCTAGTGATACAAACGAACTGTTACTTTCTTCAATAGTAGTATAAAGATAGTACATGTTGTACTGAAATTACAACTTTAAAATTCAACATTTAAAAAAAGAGACAAAAACAGAGAACCAAAACACTGCCAAAAATAAGCTTAGTGTGAAATTAAAGCTCTAATACTTTTCTACCAGGAAAGATTGAATAGGAAAAAGGATCCATGCGCATATTTACAAAAAGCTGTCTTTGAAACAAAGATGTCTTACCATTTATGTAAAGTTCTTGTGCCTCAATAGAATAAATGGAGCAAGAAGCAACATAGGAAAAAACATAATACTAGATCCTCTTTTGCTTAACAGAACAGGTAACACAACTAACGAGTTGTAAGAGAGCGCATGTGAGTTCCACCCACTCGATGCAATGCTCTCAAAAGGAGAGCAAGGAGATAACTTCAATCAGTATCAAAAAGAGAAACGCATGAAAATGAACTGGTAGAATGACCCGGGGATAGGCGTGCCTTCTTAACTAGAATGCAGAGAACTACTAAAGCAACTCCTACCCCGTTGAGACTTTGTAAACGCCTCAAGTCTGCAACAGTTCCTCGATGACGATAACAATTATTTTTGAATTCCGTTATTTGAGCAAGGAGCCAGAATTTTTTTTGCAATGAAAGGTATATTTAGTGTAATTTCTACTGGTATAACTGTACTACCAGCATTTTTTCAAATTTTGGTAAGGAGACGTTATTCTATTCAAGAACTTCACTCCTCTTTTTGCTCTACACTTGATGTGTTTCCCGAAATGTCATCAGTCTTTTCCCGCGCCCAAAAACGCAATCTCAAAGATAATTCTAGCAATAGCACACACAGTTCAAAGCAAGTATCAATTTAAGCAATTGCACACACCCGTGCATTGTGCAACAGCAACCCATATTAACCTACGGTAAGTTGTTAGGAATCAATCATAACAATGGTGTGCCTTAAGACTTAAAAAGCAGAGCGCTACGTGCGTGGTGGTAGATTTTAACTTGGGGTGTGGCAATAACATAAAATTTTTATCTTGATAAAACGGTTCTTCTGGTTGTAATAATGCAGAGAATTGGAATAGGTTAGGCTCTACAGTAAGGTAAAGAATGACTGTAACCATGCTCCATCGTTTTTCTCTATGGTTGGCTTCACGGTTGACATTTAGTACCAAAACCAGGAAGTGAAACAGTTCATACACTTTTAGTAAGTTTGCGTTTAAAATGTAGTAAAATTTAAGGAAATATAAATATTTTTAAGTAGCCTTTAGCTTTAGAAACGAAAAGGGTTTTGAGTGTACATTATACAAGGATTTCAGAAGAAGCCAAAGTTGGAACGATTACATTGCATTCCAAAATTCTTACCCATTGAAATGACCTCAAACGCAATTGTTACATGCGTAATATTAATACTGTTTACGAAAATCGTTGAGAATTGACTTTTTACTGATGTGCAATGACATATGTGTGAAAATACTCATAAAAAGTCGTACGCTTATAGTCAGAAGTGGTAGTGATGTCGTCTGACTTTTGAGACATCAGGATATTGCGAAGATATGTGGGGTTTGCTATTACGAAAAGTAACGTAAGAACAAGAAAAAAAATTTCTATAAAATACTCCTATTCAAACAATTCCTTCGAACGATGTCCAGAAATGGCTATTGAATTATGGTGAATGAGATTTAGCTTGCAATAAGCAATGATACTTTTATTGTCCAATAAAGACTAGAGAATTGTTAGAAATTATTGCGAGAAAGGTTTAACGAGGACAATAAAATTGAGCTGTAAACACTTCAAGCAGTACTGAAAAGGTGTTTAAAACACGTTTGACACTTTTTTGCAAAACCTTTTACATAGAATCTTATATTGATTGAAATATGTTAACGCGGTAATTTGTGCAGAGGTGATTAATGAGTGGATCAACGTTCTGCCAGTCATTTTTTGTGGACTTCGGTTTTGTGTTTTAGTGATGCAAACAAAATGACGTATTTGGTTATTCCATTAAGTAGTAGAAATGGGTTTCACAAAACTTGATTGTACAAAATTAAAACTTAATAATCGATGCTACCATGATAATTATGGAGCAATCGAGCAAGAAAGAAGCGGTTCCGTGCTCATTTGATCATCTGCGACCACAAGGAAAAACAATGAAATCAAAAAAATGCATAAAGAAATTAATTTGAATAAAAATGAATAAAGGAATTGTTTATTGTGTGCCCTTTTTGGCAGTAAGTTAAATATTTGTTTATTTTATGTTTTGAGGAAAAACAGAACCGCAAGGAAAGTTGAGTACTGCGAATTCCGCGATTTAATAATTTTTTTCTGTAGTTTTTGTGCGCTACAATGTTGTTAGGGAAAAACTACGAATATACATTAAGCAAGGGAAACTGCTACGCATGATAGACAAATACTAACAACGAAATGCATCTCGGAATGAAAATTAAAAAAAGTTGTAGTAGTTGCATAAAACTAAAGTAGCCGATGCTGAGGTGCCTTTGTAAATATTTGTAGCCAAAATATTGTGTTGAACTAGTGCTAGCATGATGTATATTTTACAGTCCTTCATATAACTATATGCTACTTCAAAATATTAGTATTTTCTACCTAATGCAACAATTATTATACCTTTAAAAGTTTATACTAACGATATTCCACCAACAATCTGTATCAATATGATAAAGTATAAGAGTGTTTTTTTTCAGTTTTTCAGAAAATAGAGTAAAAATAGTTTAATTAATGTAATTTATAATAATTATCATAGTGGTTGTAAGAACACTAGAATTGCTACGGTAAATTCAAATAAACTGTACATTACACAACTTGAAAATGAACCTCTTTGCAAGTGAGTTTTACACTAGAACAAGAAAAATAGTTTGGGATGGAAGAAATAACACCATTAAAAAGCTTTAAAACGTCAGAAAGGACGCGATTTAGCAGTGCAATAGACCCATTTCCATAGCATAGTATACTTTTATTTTAAAATTTTACTCCTATTTGCATATCGGCCAATAAACCCAGTTAGAAGATGACTACCTTAGCATTCCAGTGTTTAGTATCAACAATAAGTGTAATTAAAGTGATGGAAGTGGTAACGAAGCAAAAATACATCAGGCTACCTTAGTCTTAGTAACGTTCACAGTTATAATCGCATATTTTAAGGTGACAATGTTGCCCTTCAATAAAGCACATTCATCACATGGAAGAAGAGAAATTCAATCCAAAAATCTCAGATTTGAATGAATTCATAAATTAAAAGTCATTCAAATATATTCGACTATTGATAGCAAATAAAAATTAGCGATAACATGCTGCCTTGTAGATTGTTAAACTACAAATACAAAATAGCACTACAAACGAAATTACGTGGAAAAACCGCACTTTTTACAAAGATTTTTTTTGATTTTTAAGCTATTTTGTATAGCTCAAATTCGCGATCAAGTAAATTCCCAACGGTAGTAGGTACTAATAGATGAAATGCATAAAACATATGTAAGCATCGAATGCGTAAAAAATCTTCAATTCCCCCTATACCGCGAAACAAGAGAGACTGAAACAATCTAGAAAAGGCGGCTGCGACTGTCAGATGAGAAGATTCATCTAAAGAATCTAAAGGATAAGGAGAGTTCGAAAAATCGACATCTGAATGAAGTAATTGAGTAGCAGAAATTTTTTTGTAGTATGCAGAGAATTCTGAAACGCAATTCTCCGGCAAATTGGATTCAATGGAATAATACAATTGCACAAGCTGTGCATTCAGAAGTTTTGCCCTACTAGCGATATATTTTAAATGATCAAACAATACATTTTTCGAAAGGTTTGCGTCATAGGATAAACGATTTTCCATTCTTTTTATCCACCCAGATTGTTCGATGGATGAGATTTTCTTAGAGAGGACCGGATCGATAAGCCAATATGTAGTTGGAAAAGGTAAAAGGTTGCGTAGATTCTTCCAAGTCAATTCTCGATGAGCATGCAAAATAGGGAAAAATCTATTTCCAGGAATGCTTGGAAAAAGTGTAGCTGTATCATCTTT
Source organism: Cardiosporidium cionae (assembly GCA_015476325.1). Taxonomy (NCBI): domain Eukaryota; phylum Apicomplexa; class Aconoidasida; order Nephromycida; genus Cardiosporidium; species Cardiosporidium cionae. Next base: position 45,404 of record JADAQX010000319.1, read on the forward strand.
GCTTTTATTCCTTTCATGGAAAGGCGCAACTACAATTACTTGGGGATTTCCATCTAAACTATACCTTGCAACTCCTAGTAAGCCTAGAGGGACCCTTCCTAGTTGCGCCTGAATAAACTTGTAATCCTTTTTCGAAATACCTTCAGATAAAACGGGAAAAGCATTTCGTGGATGAATTGCTTTCCAAGGAAATTCCCTGGTAACATCTGGCACTTCGATGCCACCAATAGTTGGAGCAATCCAACGCAGATCACTGATTGGTTGTAAATCATGAGTCCAAAGGTGACTTTTCAATAACCACTCCAATGCGAATTTGGCTTGCAAAGACCGCGATTTACTTTTCATCTGCTCCATGTTAAGAATAAGATGTGATCGCAGAAGAAGTATGAGTTCTAGTTCAGCTAGAAACGCAGTGAGTACATCTTTTTGCACTCGGTTAGAATGAAACGGCGCTTTGGAAGCTGATTGTGTATGAATCCTTTTTCGTTGAGTAGTAGAACTGCAATGAGGTAGATTGCTTGTATCTCCATGGAGATAGGTTTCATCTGTACCAATCATTGTCAGAGTTGGAATATAACAATGAGTCGTTAACACATGAGATACACCTGGTAGAAGAAGCATTACGATATTTTGGCCAGTCTTACTGCCGATATCAAACCTTTATTCTTTTGTGCAGCCAATAAACTTGTTACATAGTCGGGATGCCTTACATGTCGAGCTTTCTTTTAAGTCAAGAAGGTTCCAAATTACGGGTAAAATGTGATTCGTGAGTTTAGAACAAAGTTAAAGCTCTTTTAAAGTGTAGTGGCGCGACGGAACATGCCGTGACATGTAATTCATGTCGAAAACACCTTTCCAACAACTTTTAACAGTAACGTCTTTGACCAGCATATTGGTAATGAATGAAGAGAAATGTTCTTACCATAGACATTGAAATGTTTCCACTGCGGGTTGAAAGAGAGGTAGGTTACTACTACAAGCAAAATATGCGACTAACATCTAGCCTGCAGCTCAATTAACTCATGTTCAAAAAATATTTTCTGCTCGATACGCCTTGTGCAACCGCATACACCTGTTCAAAAGCACAGGCAAAACGGGAACATCAATGAGTTAAAAAGCAGTGTTACTGATAGGGTTTAAAATTTTCCAGGAGTTACGCTATTTTCGTGTGAAAGCTTTATATTTCCAGACATCTTATCTTCGCATTAATGTATGAAAATTAATGAATTAGCTAGCTTGAAATGACAAGTTAACATAGGTATGTCTAGGAGAGGTCTTACTGCATAGATTTCTAAACTTCACACTGCAATTACTACGTAATATTGTAAAACTTAGTGCAATAAAATTCATTTCAGTAACCTATTTTACTATGTTGATTAAAGTAACTGTCTATCAGCAAATGTACTCTTCAACATGTCGGTAGTCTGCATTTTTTGAGTGGAAGGAATGTAGCTTAATGTATGGCGGGTAATCAGTGACAACCACACAACTTCGTTGAATCAAATGTGAAAAGTGGCTCGTTTTACTGTTTTTTTCCACGATAAAAATAACATTAAATTGTGTCTAACAATCGGGAAACTGAAGGTGAATATCTAACAATAATTGGAGGTTGCGCTGCTTTTGCTTTTGTCTAAATGGTAAACGACAGCATTTACGAGAATAATTTTATAACTAAATCGACTTTCGCCAAGGAATACCTTGTGAATTGTAGAAGTGGTCAAATAATTTTATCGAAATGTATGTATGCTACCATATGCATTATCTTCCCAATGGGATAACAATCTATTCTATTGTAACGTTTGGGAATATTCAACGGAATGTAAATTAGAATCAGATATATTAAAAAAGAGATGATGCATACAAGGATTATAAGCCGTTTTCGGTAGCATCCTGTGAATTCATCTCATTTGTGATTTTCAAACCCAAAATTCTCACCTTAACTATATATTCCTGTTATTTTGTACGAATGATTAAACTGTTACATTCTCGTAGTTAATGGCTTAAAAATATCCCACTTTTCTTGTATTTTTGGTTTAACAAGTACGTATTGCACAAAACAAGCATAAATCTAATTTGTCTTAACAAAACGAGCTAGATTTTAGCTATTCATCCAACCAAAGTTGCAAATCAAAAACACTTTTTCTATCTAGCCCAACAATTCAACAATTTCAAGAATTATTCCACACATCATGGCTTCACTTATAACCAAGGAAAAACCAACTAAAATTTTCTCTTGCTGCACTTGCAATAAAGTAAAGAACAGCATTTTTTTCTGCCATTTATAAACATGTATAAGAAAGAAGGAAAATGGTGACTTCATCCACTAGACCCTTTTTTCACTTGTGTAAACACGTTATCTCTACAGAAGCCTCGTTTTTTTTACTCTTTGGTAAAAAAATTGTTATGGGGTCATTCCTTATTTTTCATTGGATTTCTCGGTGTTTATTAGCTTGCTAGCCACGCTCACGTATAAAAGCCTACGGAAGAAGACACTAAACAAATACCCTAGCTGATTGAACTTATAACATCACTCCACCATAAAACAGGTGCAGAAACGTTCAAGTTTCTTCTTAAACCAATGATGTCCATCTTAATTCTAATTCTAGTATTTGCAATCCTGACGCTGCTAATCTCCTATTATTGCCCTCATTGATAGTTTTTCTCATAAATTATTATATGCTTTTCAATTTTTGAAGGACAAAAGAATGAAATACTGCACTCCACCACCTACGTTACTAAGTCAATATATTAATTCTCCGCTTTAACAGTGTTCCTTTAAGATTTAGCAGTATGGTATGTATTTGCCAATGATTGCATTCCTTGTCAAGAAGCGATGTGTAGCATCGTACTTCCCACCTACTTGTACTTGTCCTAGCAAAACAATTTTTTGTATTGCATCCTGACAACTCATTACGTGTACTTTTTATACGCAAGATGCTACTTTGGGAATGCTCTTAGGCACAGAATAAACAAATCCACTTGCATTTTTGATCAAAGAGGAGCACTTCTTGATCAGACTAATCCATTAATGTATTGAATCTTAAAGTTTACTGCTTTGTTTACGTGTTTCTTACGTTTTTTGCCAGCAAATCTGATTCGCGCATTACTGCAGTATTCAGCTAATGTCTACTTTTTATCTTGCAATAATATACGTATCGTTGTTTTTGATCACGTTTTTGTACTCATGCTATCTACGATCTCAATGCTCGAGAAAAAGTTTTTTTTTTCTCAACGTGTTCACCAGAGCACTCTACTACGATCAACGCTATTGCATTCATGATTATTGTCATGACTGTTTTGAGTTAGTTTTGGGTTTTATCGCTACAGTTTAGGAAATCTTTTATTTTCTCTTCTTCAGTCGTTGCACCAGGCAAAGAGAAGGCCACACTCTACCTCGGCTGCTGCCCCTCTTGAAACAATGGCAGAGTTACAGAAAGCTACAGAGAGTGAAGTTGAAAAAAGAAATGCACAAATTCCTAAGCCTTGTGAGGTAAATGCAGGACTTTTGTTTTAGAAAATGTGGTTAATTCATACATATTCTTGACAAATTCGGAGAGAAATTTGAATGGAGATGCAAGCAAAAAGAAGCACTACAAAATTTTTGTGGCTATCTTTGATTTTGCAGAGGTGCCTAAGTGGGTCTAATGTGTAGGATATATTTAATATAAAAAGAGTGAGCGAATAACATAATAGCATGGCAGAGAGAAGATGAAGAAAAGTGTTATGAAAGTGAACACTAAGCAGAGAGAACGAAAATGGGCGAAGCATGAATGGAAAACGTAAATTGCATTCGAAATTGAAAGAATATCAAAACTAGGGGAAAAAGAAAGGGTAATATTAGGTATTTAAAATAAAATTCAATCTGAAGAACTAAAGGAAGCGGGTAATTTTGATACGATTTGGGTTATTTTCTAATAGTTTTGTTTGGCCTATTTTCACATTATTTTCTCAAGTTTCAAACTTTGTTATGACGCAGCTAGATGTTTTTTTAGACATGAATTTCGAGATTGAATGACATCACAATGTTTTTGCATTCTTATTTTTATTTCTGCACTATATAAAAAATATAGTTTTATAGGGCATTGATTTGTTTTTCGTAGGTAAAAGCTTCTAGTATGCATACTACTTAAATAATTTTTGTTCTACTCAAGGAGATCTTTGAATTTTTTTGTTCATATGATTTCCTTTTGAATATTTTTTTGGCTGAAACAGGAATCTTTTACTGAAGTTCCAAATTTAAGAGGAAGAGTGCATTCTCACTGCAATTTATCGCGTTTTTGGGTTCAACCCTTGAATTTCTCTGATTATCTTCCTCGTTATAATATTTTTCAAACTTATATTATGTCACACTCAATTTCAGTACCCGACTCCACTTGCAAAGAATGCAAACAATTTTATGGTCTGAATATAGTAATTTGAATAGCAAAGTTTTATACTACGTGTTACTTTAAGAGTGCTCTACTATACTATTTCTTCTCTCCCAATGGTTTCTTTATCTTCAAATCAAACCTGCATGCTTATGGTGCTGTGTTCTTCATGTCAGTTTTTCTGGATATATATGAAATTTAGTCTTTTTTCAAATTTTTAATGAAAATGTCTTGCTGCTTTCCTTGAATTGTAAAACTCGTTTTTTGTGATTTTATATGATTTGGAAAAATAAACAACTCACATGTGGCCAATTTTGAGTGTGAATATTTCTTTTCATTATGCATGCATTTATCGGTTTTTTTGCATTTATTTCTTTTATTCTAATCGTTTTAATTTTTTTCTCCTACGTCCTTGCATTTCTCTTTTGTTTCCTCTCTCTAACCCCCTTTATTTCCCTCTCTTTTCTTTTTTTCATCTCCTCCCTCTCTCTTCTCTTTATTTTTTCTCCTATTTCATTGCATTTTTCTCTTCTTCCCCTCTCTCCTATCTCCTCACCCCCCTCATTGCATTCCATTTCTTTTTGTGCAGAAACTACTGCTCATTCTCTTGAACAAGTTGTACTTTTTCGTTTTAATGTTTTTTGGAGTCAAATAATGTTTGATTTATCTTTTCAATCTTTTCTGGATACATTTCTACATTATTTTCCTCGTTTTTACGAATTTTATACTTCTTTTTCTCTTGATGATCCTCGTATCCCAGAAGAGTTATCCCATCCTTTGAAGCGAATTTGTCGGTTAGAGATAATAAAAATACAACTTTCTCTTTACTTATGTAGATGAAGAAGAAGCATTTTGTATATATATATATATACAAAATAAAAACATTTAAAAAACAATGAAAAAAAAATGTGGAGACCTTTTTTAAAAGAGATATTTTGAATTTAAAACTTTAGAATTTGGTTTTTTTTGATGGATTTTTTTATATTTTTAAGTGTATAATTTTATAAAGTTTTTTATATATTTATAGAATACTATTATAAATAGTTAATATCAATGTATTTTTAATGAAAAAGCAGTTGGAAAAAATATAGAAACTGCAGTGAAAGAAAAACTAAAAATAAAAACTTTGAATTTCCTTATTTTTAATGCAATTTAGTTTAAAAGAAGTGTATATACATTTATTTATTTTTATTAGTGTTTTAGAAATAATGTGTGTTTAAATTTAAAAGAAAAATAGGAAAAACAAGGTGAAAAAGTCTTTTTCTAAGCTATTTTTTCTTTTTTTTTAATATTTTTATTTTATTTTATAGTGTTTTAAATGTTTTTTTAGAGCTGTTTTATTAATATTTCATCGACTTTCCACACCAATGGAGTCTAAAGAAGAATTTTTGTCTCCTTTAAAATATAAAGAAATTATCAAACAAAACAGGTAATCTGTGTGTAATTTTTTTAATTAGAGTATCTTTATGTTTATATTATTTTAGTTGTATAATAATTTTTAAAAACATTTTGTAAATGTTTATATGTAAAGTTTCTCTAAAACGTTTTTTTCAATAACTTTTTTCCTTTTCTTCTTTGTTTTCTTTCTCTCTCTCCTTCTCTCTCTCCCCTTCTTCAATTTTCATTCTTCATGTTTAGAGAAAATATATTTATGGCAATTTTTTGCTACAACATTTTATTTAGTGTATTTTATATTTTTCTCACATTTTCCTCTCGTTTCATCTTTTACATAGTTTTTTTGGGTAATAAAAATAACAAGCACTTTGTAATTTTAAAAGTTTGACTCTCTTTTCTAAACTTTTTTATTCTTTTTCTTTTAAAAAACAAAAATAAGAGATTTATATTTTTTGATGTCTAGATTGTTGGATCTTCCTAAACTTTGTGATTTGATGAACCTCTTTGGAAATTCTAATCCATTAATACTTAGAGAGATTTGTCTATTTTCTTTTCAAAATATTCCTTCTTTTTCGTTGCAACTTTCTACTTTTCATACTATACTCTTAAATGTAAGACCTTTTTAATATTTTTTATTAAAATAAGAGTTGCGATTTTTTTTGTTTGTAAAAATATTTATTTTTATTTTTATTTTTTATCATTTGTTTCGTGACTTTTCTATATACATTTTTTTCTTTTCTCTTTATTTTTTTCTTCTTCTTTTTTTCTCTCTCTCTTTCTCTCTCTCTTTTCTCTCTCTCTTTCTCTCTCTTTTCTCTCTCTCTTTACTTTCTCTTATATATATATCTCTCTTTTCTCTTTCTCTCTCTTTTCTCTCTCTCTCTCTCTCTTTTTCTCTCTCCCTCTCTCTCTCTCTCTTTTTTCTCTCTCTCTTTACTTTCTCTTATATATATATCTCTCTTTTTTCCCACTCTCTCTCTCTCTCTCTCTCTCTCTTTTTCTCTGTCTCTTTCTCTTTTCTCTTTCTCTCTCTCTCTCTCTCTTTTTTCTCTCTTTACTTTCTCTTATATATATATATATATAAATCTCTCTTTTCTCTCTCTCTTTTTTCCCCCCTTACCTCCTTCCTCATTGCGTTCATTCTCTCTTCTTTTTTTCATCTTTTCCTTTTCTTCCATTACTCTCCTCCATTACATGTTATTTTATTTCTTGTTTTTTCTTTCTCTTGTTTGTTTCTTTAGTCTTTAAATTCTCTCTCTGCCTCATTGCTTTGTATTTCTCCTAATCATGCATTTACTACTTCTTCTTCTTCATCTTCTTCGTTGTACATTTTGGATAAAACGAATCTCTCAGATGGACGATCTTTACTAATATTGACTGTAGATACAGCTGTAACCCTCCTTTCTTTTTGTGAATTCTTTCCAATAGAAACCAGTTCTCTTTTTTGGAAAACCTCTTCTTCATCTTTTCAAGAAGAAACATCTCAACGTTTATCTTTTTCTTCTCAGCATAACTTACATCACTCAGAGGGCTATTTGTCTTATAGTTTGATGAATCTTTATTGTATTCTTGTCGGTTGAAAAAAAATCAGAAATTATTTTTATCTATTTTTCTCTTCTTAAAAACGTTATATATACAAAAGAGGTGTAAAATATGAATAAAATACAATTTAAAAAGAAAGGAGATGTAGAAGTTTTTTCTTCATTTTCTTTTTAACAGACTATTTTTTGCATGCGTAGAAATATATACAACATTAAAGTGTATTTGTTTTTTTATTTATACTTTTTTTAATATTATTATCTTTTATTATTTATTTTTTTTATTATTATTTTTTTATTTCTCATTTATTATTTTTTGATATTTTTTATTTATATTATTTTTTTATTTCTCATTTATTATTTTTTGATATTTTTTATTTATATTAGTTTTTATTATTTATTATTATTTTATATTATTTTTTATTTTTTTATATTATTTTTTATATTATTTTTTATTTATATTAGTTTTTATTATTTATTTATTTATTATTTTATAATATTTTTTATT
>JADAQX010001232.1:0-10792 GCA_015476325.1 Cardiosporidium cionae
CTTATTATTTTAGTCTTTTCTAGTCACAAATGTTTATACAAAATTAGGGAGGAAGATACAGTTTAATTCAACAATTTTACTATAACTTATCTTCGCCTGTTTCATCTTTCGATATTCCCTGCGTTTATTTATTATCAAATATCCCCCCTTATTCTTGCCTGAGCGTTAGTCTAGAGTTCACAACGATCATACTGAAGGAATCAGATTTACAAATCTACCGGATTCCGATGGAAGAAATAAATTCATAAATGACTGTTCAGCTAAACTCAGTTGCTGTATATGTACTTATCAACCGGAACAAACTTTTTCTAAGTGGATATGGAACAGGCTAATAGCAGGTGCTACATGCACATACATTTGAGAAAATATCCCTATGTTTCCAGAACTGTGTTACAACCTTTAAGCTAACATACGCCATACTTGCTCCAGCTTTATAATTGCAATGCAAAGCAAGTATATCAGAATTTTTGATTGGGTGATTGCTTGTTAGATTTGTACTTTTCCTTTCAATGATTTAAAGTTATAACAGATGCCTCAACTCATAAAACAGTGTCACGTGAGCGTGATATTTTCTGTGAGTTACTTCTCCTAGTGTTAGCCACGTTCTATGGGAAAGTAGAGATATTTTACACTTCCGAAGTTATATACAATGAGCGAATTATATAAATAAGCTTCTATGTTTAAATGAGAGTTTATTTTTAAGTGCTGCAATAACTAAGCAATTGAAAAGAACTTGCGACAAGCCACATCAACCAGCAACGAAGAAGTTTAAGAACAGGTAAACTATGAGGTGTGCGGTGTTGCATTTAGATGAATTAGTATATGCTATTTGCAGATATTATCGCGTTGATGAAGTAGTACATATATTGTAAATTGCTGTTGGGAATTACAAATTAATTTTAATTAAAATTTGAAGTAGGTCCTTTTAGTTGAGTAATGTTTATATTTTGTGTACAATAACTGAACTAAGCAAAGACAATAAATACACCATATATATTCAACTAGTTGTTGCTCGTATTTTTAAAACAGCATTGCTTACTACAACTAAACTCTTTCCGGTGTCTTTATCTGTAAAAGACAATATTCGGTAACTCTCCAATCAGCCTCCATTCTCATGAGCAAGAGAAAGGTGACACCGATCACTCAATACGTTGCCAATCTAGTAGAGTGCGAAGTTTTTTTATTTGTTTTGATTTCCTTTGTATGCAAAGCAGGATTTTTTCGCTTATTCTCAAATTGCCGTAGTAGTTTGGGTCGTAATACTGGTTCTTGAACCCTACGATAGACTCTTCCCAAAACAACAACAAATTCCGCTTCAAGTACTTCTCTTTGGTGCCCAATGGCGTCTTTGCCTTACTCACCATTTAGGCCAGTTTTATATTGAATTTACCCTATGTATTTCTTTGCTTGGGAGAAATGCAATACTTATTGGACATACTTAAAAAGTAATCTGCGCTGTTTGATACGGGAGTAGATATGTAACATCATAGTCCATAATTTAGTATTCGGTTTTTCTGCAAGTCTACAACAAGAAAGTATCAAAAGAGTTCTTTTAGCAGTTAATTATGCCTTCCTAAAATAATAAAAACTCAATATTAGTGCCCTGCATCCCCTACTTTCGTAGATTACACAACAAAGTAGACGTCAAGTTTGCTCTTGTTGTGTAATGATAGGCAAAACAGCTTGTGTAACTGCTATTTCCAGCGCCGTAACAAACCACAAACTAGCTATAGCTACGCCAGTGAGACACCCCAATATTCTAACTTAAACAGCCTTTCTGCGTTTTTTAATCCATGACTTATTTATTCTACGCAGGTTGAGTAATTTTGTGCTGTTGCACGCCGCGCAAGGATAAGTAGCAGTTTGCCCCTTCATCTCACTAGCTATGAGTGTGCATCAGCCGTTTTACTCTAAATCTGTAGACGCCGATGAAAATTTGTCCTGTCATCCTCATCAACTCAACGCATTCTCTTTTGTCGTCTCACTTTTTATCCTTGCCTTTTCTATTTCCTAAATGTATCACTCTAATTAAGTATAAGATTTAGCTTATCGACAACTGTTTCTAGAAAGCTGCTACGTAACAAATTTTCTTATTATCCGCACGGACATTTGCTTAATTAAAAAATTCGTCACTCTGGCTGGCACTCGTTTTTGCAAGTTATTTCAGTTTGTTGCACCCTTGAGTCTCATAATTTCCTATTTGCATTTATGAGCTCCAATAAGTTTTTCATGCATACACTTTGTCATGGCGTGGTCTGTATGATTTTTATTCCTAGATGGGGGCTGTCTAGTCTACACATGGTTACTAGTCCCATTTGTATCCTTGTCTTGCTCTACCCAAATTTGCTTAGATGAAGCTGCAGTTGTCCGTGTCCAAGTGTGGGTGTGTTGTAACGTTTTTCAAAGGTTTTGATGGGGAGAATTTTTTTCGCCCTCGACAGAGCAAACGAAAGTAATCGCTTTTGAGTGGCTGCAGTTCCTGTTATATTGTGTTATATTTTTTTCCAAAGCAACGGAATCAACAATCTCATGCTATTGATTACTCAGATAGCTAAATGTAGCTTCACCTATGCATGTACACTCTCGCAATTTTAAAATAGTAGTCACCCATGAGGGAATCAAATTTTATCTCTTCTCTTCCTAGATCACTGCCTACTGGAAGGAACAATTCTCGTTTTCTTCCGCAGCCAGCTGCCCTTGTTCGTCGACGTCATTTGCATGAAATACCTGAAGACTTACAGTGCCCATTGTGTTACGATAATGCAATTTCATGTCAGCCTGCTTGCCGGCACTCATTTTGCTGGTACTGCCTTCATAACTACACTGCTATTAAACTCAAAATGGAAATTCCATGTCCCTTGTGCCGCCGGCAGTTTTCCCTGTGCTCTTTAAAATCCCTTGAAGGAAACTTGCTGGAAAGGGTATGCTCACCAAATGCTCCGTTTGATGGAATATTTAAAGCACTATCGCTACTTTTCTGAGAATTCTAGATTAAAAGTTTGGTATTTTCTGCTTTTCTGGGGTGCATCATATTGCCATGATTTTTTGAAGCCAAGATGGGTCTTTTCATTCTGAATTTGTATTAACAAATGAAGAGCATTACTGGGTGATTGTGCTATCTAGTGATGCTTTCTGAAAGGCACGAGAGTAGATATATTATACGGGGTTCATGCTTTTAAAATTTAATTATATTAATTAAAAACACTGGAAAAGAATAAGAAAATGTTGGTTTCATAACGAGAACTCGCGTCGAAAATGTTTTCACTTACTGGCATGTATTCTGATACCAAACGGAATGATGTTGCTTTAGTTACAACACCTTATTGATTTTCCTTAGCCTATTCGTTTATTGCTTGCCTAGGCTATGTTTAACAGTATTCTGTGGCTTTTGGTGAATTTTCAATTACTGCATGTATTATGGGGTAATTATTTTAGGTGAATCAATTGATTGTGGCCTGCCAAGGTGAAAACGATGGGTGTAAATTATTCGGACCATTAGGAGAAATTGAAATACATGAAAAAATATGCCCCCGCATGCAAGTTATGTGCTGCTTTCGATACCGAGGTTGTTTCTACGTTGCTTCGAGGAAAAACGTTCGTTTCATTCATTTTTTTTATTTGTATGTGTAGTGCATGTCAGGAATTGTATATTTTTTTCGAAAAATTATGTCATGCATGTAGCGAAGCATCAATTCATTTTTTTTGCGCGCTGAATGTCTATTTTATTAGCATGAGATAGTTGCATTTTTCAACAAAATGATGCTTGAGTATCATTTTCTAATTATTTTAGTGTTTTGTTAGTTTCTTTTATATGAAACATAACTTATTAGGTTTGAGATAATTGTCATTTGCTCTCCCATTGTAACTTATTGTTATGTTTGTTGATACTGAAATTTTATTAGATGGCTGCTCATACTGGCCGATGTCGCTACAATCCTGATGTTCATCCATGCAAGTATCAGATGTTCGGATGTAAGACTCGAGGTACAGCAGATTTAATGGAACACCATGAGCCTCGTTGCTGTAAGAGAAACATGGGTAAAGTTGTCAGCTGCCCCAACAAGGCACAAGGTTGTGGCTTAAGATTAAAAAAGTATTATCTTGCTAACCACATACATTGTTGCCCTTTTAAGCTGAGCAAAAAACCAGCAGGTTCTAAAAAGTTTGCTTTTGAACTATCGTTTTCTTGGAAAAATAATGCAACGAGACATAGCCACGAACGTGTACGTGAGAATTTGTATCATGCGAAATGTTTCTTGAAAGATAGTTTTGTGCGTTTATGATGATCTCAATTTTAAGTAGACACATTCTTTATAAATTTCTATTTTCAGATGAAAGAAGATTTTTCAAAAGTATTTCCCAATGTAACCAAAGTAAAGGAAGGAAATTATCCTGGTGAAATTCGTATTCGTATCAATAAGTAAGTTTTACAACACTTATTGAAGAGATTGTACTAACCCAATTGTTCATGAAATATTTCCCAGCTAACGTTTATTCTTATTTGCTATCCAGTATGCCTCTAGCCGCACTCAAGGGAATGATGCTGACATGCAGTCCTTATGTAAGTCCAGTTTTATCCGATCTGAATATTTCCAGAGTGGGTGTGAATGCGTTTTTGGACGACTCTCGTCTTCACAAAATTCGTGGGGTAAGCTCTATGAAAAATTGTGGTATGTAGACTATGCATGATAAGGAAAAGAAATTTTGCATTCATGTTGCTGGAATAGGTGAGAAGTGCTCATCTGATTTCTAATAATAGTTGATAGGAACATGTAATTGCCTTCGCATACCTTCCTCGCATCTTCATTTTGTATTTATTGCCCAAAATTACATTTAGTAAAAATAATGCCATTGTAATCTTGTTGCTTGCGTGTATATCGTGTCTGTTGGAAATAGATTGCAGTTAAGGCTGAAATGCTGCTTCCAAATTATTCCTTTAAACTGAATTTATTTTTAGCTAGTAATAGCATCTAGTACTATTTGGGCTTTTAAGTGAAGAATTATAAGCTAAAATTTGAATAAGAACTAACTTTTATCGTTTTTTAGTGCTTGCCGTATGATTGTTTTTAAATTTTTTTTAAATATCCCTTTCTAAGCTGTGATCGTCGTTGTAAGTATTTTTTTCCGTTACGATTGAACGTTTATTACTACTTTTTGATTGAAAAATAAACTTTTTGTTTTTCGGAAGTAAATATTGCATTGTTTTAAATGATAAAGCAAACAAACAATTTACTCATATATCATTTTGCTTACAGCTTTAGAAAAAGACGAATAGATAGCGCAATCGCTTTGTTTAAAGCTACTTCCTTGATCTTGGCATAGTCGCAAAATCATTTCAATTTTTCCTAACATTTTATGCAATGTGGAAACATTTTAAAACATGCGTTTTCATGTTTGATTCCCTTTTAATCGTTTATTTTTAATTTATTTATTTTTTAAGAGAAAGAATTAATGGTTTCCTATTTAATCTTTTGTGAGTTCTGTTATATGTCGCTCCCGATTTTCTCGAAGCATGCTTGATATTCTCGAGTTTTTGGACGGATTGAAAGCATTTTTTCAAGTGCAGGCCGAGAATTTTTGGAGGGCATTGCTACTTCCATTCTGTTGCATTGCTTACTCTTGAAAAGATGAATTTATGTCTTTGAGAATGATAAGCTTCTTCAACGTTGTATTGAATTTATCGCACTTGGAAAGGGGCGTGTGCATATCGATATTTTTGCTTCGCAGTGCAGGAGATTGAAAATCGGTTCTGGTTTATCCATTTATTAATTTTAATTTCACTATTTCTTTCAAATTCTTTCTTAATAGTTTTTGAGAAAGGGCGGACTAATTTTCACTAGATGACTGTTAGGCACGAGGCATAAATTTGCGAGATAGCTTGCTTATGCTGTGAATTTTCCCGGTCATCTTTTTTTGTGCATGCCCTGATAGAGCAATTTTTTGCATTTTGATCATCAATAAATACAGTCAGTCTTCCTTATAAAATAGGTTCATCCATTGTTGTTTCAAAACGCTGACGTTCTGCTATGAACCTCTTTCTCACTATTTAATCATTCTTCATAACAATTTCAACAATCGATTGCCTCGAGTTAAATTTTGCGCTGAAAGGTGTACTTTATTTTACCACTCACCCGAAATCGCCTTCATGAAATCTCTGTATCCACTTGCTTTCGCGCATTTCAAGCGTCATGAAACTGAATTGGAATATTTGCTGAAATTATGCATTGCCATAGAGAGTATTCCACTCCTACGTTGAGCATGCAATTACAATAAAATGTATGTACGTACACTTGCACTTTCCCAACTCCATTTAAAGCAGCATGAAAATTGCTCAACTTTAATCAAACCGGAAACTTCAATGTGCTCAACTTTGTAAACATGCCATCCATTACAATTAGTTTTCCAAAGTGTATGAATAGATGGAGTGCGCTGGCGCTACTCATCTTTAATTTATCGGTATTTCTTTCATTTGTGTAAAATATTGCGATACAAAATGCATTGTTTCTGCCACCGTCAGTGGAATTTTTGTCAATCTGTCAAAGTGGAAGTACATACGGGCGGTGCATCTAGGAATGAATTTAACATAATGAGTTTGCTGCTACCAAGTAATGCCATCCTACATCCATGTAAGTAACCTAAAAATTATGAAGGTGGCAATCGCTACTGTCGCACAAAGCAAAACGCCGTCGCTTTAATGCTACCCATTGCCTATAGTGGATTTTCAGGTACGTATTAATTATATTGTTTTCAAGGAATGAAAGGCACCTGCTTCCCTGCAAAAATACCTGCCGACTCGATGCTATTATTCTTCGCTTAACGTTTTTAGTCAAATTGGCAAGCCTCAAAACCAATTCCAATCAGCATACATTACAGTGTACCGTTCGTATGAATAAGTATATCTTACTTTAATCTATGCTGAAAAGCTATTCGGTGAATTAGAAACTATGGATCTGGTGATTTGCAATCGGCAATTTCTAAAGCAAGCAAAGCAGCAAGTTCAAAATAAATAGTGCTACTTAAAATTGTTCTCTTGACGCTAAATTTCGTTTTTTTGCAGTTTCTGTTGCAACACAGGTTTGCTATCCGGTGGAATTAAAATACTTACTATGTTTAGTTTTGCCATTTAACGTAGTGTAGAGAGAGCAGGTCCGAAGAGAAAAGCAAAATGAAGTGAAGACACGCTCTTTCATAGTCCGGCTATTGCAGAAATTGCGCGGCAGAGCAAGGTTCTTATAAGTGCAGCCATCTCTTCTACACCACACTATGCTCTTTTCCTGCTGCTTATAGACGTGCAAGTTTACTGACGAAAATGAGAAAATCAGCATATCAGCACAAGGATACATAATTGAAGCAAGCTAATTTGAAATGAGCAAAATGAAAACATTATGAACCATATATTGTTTGGTCCTCGCGCAACGGTTGCGAAAAAATTGTCTCCAATGTAATACACAGCTTTCTTGCTAATTCCTTGCGTTTAATTGGACCATTTGCTACCACCTCACTCGGCTTTAGTCTGCCTTCAATTGCTTTTGGTACTATTTTATTTGTATGTACAACTGACGCAAGAAGTATTTTCGCAAATAGTATGAATTTTTGCTTGCGTGGTGTTACAATTATTCTTCCCATACCGACGGACAGATGCAGCAACTGTGTTAGTCTCTAGAAAACATTAATTCAAATGTTTTCTTACCTCAAAATATCTTCTTTAAAAAAATTTGAGCAATCACTTTTCTGGAGCTTGCAATTTGAACAAGTTTATTACTGTAACACTCCGATTCATCACTCTTTTGCAATGGCAGAGCTGTTGAAACACGTATTGTAACATTGCGCTATAATTTTCTTTTCACACCGAAGCTTTGGTAAATGAGTATGAATGTGTCTCTCTCTTTATCTTCAGTGATGCATCCTTCAATCGTTCAGCATTCCTATAAAGAATATTATCGCGATGATCGCGTTATTTTGTTTCATTTCGTGTATCTCTCCGGTGCTGCAACCTCGAATGCTATTTTTCCTGAATGTCCTAACCATGCCTCTGCAACAGATGTTCGACAAGTTCAAGCTGGCTCGTTAGAGGTGGTAAATGCACATTCCACCTTATTTATTTGGATCGGCGATGAATCTGCAGATTTGTCGAATTTATGTTGCTCCTATCCTACCAAATTCGTAAGCCTTTGCTGTGCTCGTGTCCAATTCACTATATATGTTATCAGAATCTACGTCTATACGTTGCTATTTTTTGCTATTGATGAACGCAGGAAGAAAAATCTGCTGTAACTTGCTTTATTCAAGGAAATGACAATTTGGGAGCAGGAATTGCGCAGAAATTATGTAAGATTCATGTGTATTAGTAGCCTGTGAGTATCACAAAGCTTCGTGCTTGTATGATTTCGCACCTTTTTTGATGGAGCGAAATAATCTAAGTAATATGTTCTGCTTTCTGTTTCTATAAAACTGAAAAGACAACGCTAATATGAAAGTGATACGCCAAAGCGACAACACTGTTGGAGGGAAGCACTAAGGCACATTGCACATTGTAGAATTTCTAAAATTTTAATTAGGATTTTGTAACTTTTTTACAGCCGCAAAATTTCAATTACCTATTTATCTAAGCTTTAGCTTGGATCTTTCTGAGGAAGATTTACTTTTACATATTCAAAAGATCCTTCTTGAACAAATTGGGAAAAGAAGTATGTGGCAGAATCGCCAACTGGAAAAGGTTCCAACGTAGATGGGTCTTTGATGTCAACACTTACGAGATCCCGAGATCGAAATGTGCCCTATTATGAATGGAAACGAGCATTCAATAGTGCTTTGAAAGTAAGAGCGATTGAGCTGGATAGCATGCATATGGATGAGGAGGTGCTCATACAAACTAGTTTGAGGTGCTGTACATTTTCATAGTTTGCGTAGAAAATATGGTGTGAGTTGCCCTTTTTAAATATACCTGATGGATTGCATTGGTGGACGGATTATGCTATATTGTACAACCAAATGCTGGTACTTTCTTCTTAATGTCATACGGGTTGTTGTAAAACTTCCTCATCACAGTATTGATGGCGTTTACCATAAAAGTATTTTGAGGAACCTGGTTCGAAACATAAGTATTTTGATTGGTATTCTGATTTTACATTTTAGAAACAATCTATTTTGACGTATTCCTCATTTTCAAGATGAATACAAAGCCATAACCTTTTGTATGGAAAGATTGCAGTGGTTGTGATAATTTGCTCACTAGTTTCGTCGAAGCAATTGAGATTGCTCGTGACTAATGTTTTTAAAGCATCATGTTTTTTTAATTTCGCAAATTATAAATTCCCTGTAGTTTGTAACAACAAGA
Organism: Cardiosporidium cionae; assembly: GCA_015476325.1. Lineage (NCBI taxonomy): Eukaryota > Apicomplexa > Aconoidasida > Nephromycida > Cardiosporidium > Cardiosporidium cionae. The sequence continues at coordinate 9,338 of JADAQX010001232.1, forward strand.
ATGGAGTTGGTACTAAGCGGTAGCATGTGAATGGTCGGTGATGAAAATTCAGAACTTTAGGCCTTGTATCTCTCTTCTCTGGCTGGGTGGCGAGATACTGTCAAGTTTTAGCAATTGGGTTTTAAGCAAGAAGTTGTAAGCATTCTGATTTTTATTCGTTGATCGCTTTCCTAGGTCAAAATAATTTTACGCTGCTTTAAAACTAGTTTCTTGCACGTTTTTGAGAAATGTGGGTACGTCTACATGTAAGAAAAAATATCGCACGCTTTGCCTTATGCAAATTTTCTCGCTGAAATGTTCGAATGAACTACTAGGAACCATTTGTATTTTGCTTTGATTGAACCACACTGCTGTAAATATGCAGTAATTCATTTACTGAACATTGCGGGAAAACCTGTAAAGTAAGCCATTTATCTTTCATTTACTCATACGACAAAATCGTTAAAATGTTAGACCGGTAGAACCAAAATTGTAGAGGATACGTTGGAAATGAAACACTAGCATAGCATTGAGCATATATCAATTCTTGTGACGCAAAAACTGTCTATCAAGTGTTATACCGAGAAATAAGGGATTTGCTTTTAAGTATGGAGTAGCTTTGAATATATTTAGTTAAAGCTCTGTAAAATATATGAGTTGCTTATTTTTGATTTAGTCACAAGATTTTTGTTGCCTTCTTCTAGAGGGGAGGGGGGATAATGTCTGGCTCTTTCCTGGATAGAAAAATAAAAAGGCACTAGAAGTGTTCTAATTGACAAAATTAAATTGAAATATTCTGTTTATTCCCTATTAAAAAATGAATAGTTTTTCAGAGATACCTACCTAGCTTTGAAAAGAAGCTGTTCACTTTAATATTAGGAGTACCAATTCCTCAGAATGCCTACTCCGTGACTTATAGTAAGAAAATGAAGTCAACATCCATTACTACAGTGTGAATAGCATATTTCATAGCGATCAAGCACAGTCTTTGAAGTAAGCACGAACTACTTGACATGTTTAGTTAATTTGTAGAATATGTAGAACTTTCATGAAAAAAAAGTTCTCTCCCACTAAGGTGTGACAATGGTGATAAAACTTGAGAATTACTAATAGTTTTGACGCAAAACCCAAGAACTGTCACTTCAAAAAAATTGTTATAGAAAAAACAACCACCTAATGTCATGTAGTTAAAAAGGCAAAACTTTTCTTTCTTGAAATAAATTTCAACTATTGATGTTTTTTATACTTTCACACATTCTGCAATCTGTCTTCTCCATTGTAGTAGTTAAGAAACAAAATTTATTGAAATTCAAAGCTCCTGAATATGAAACCAATATGTAAACGAGCTACATTGGGCCGATCGAATAAGATCCCGGCCGAAATAGAAGTAGAGTATAGGGTGTTGTAGATGAAATAGGCAATAGTTACTTAGTTCTTGTAATGTAATATCCTAAATTAGTCGAGATGAGGAGAATG
>JADAQX010001233.1:0-10790 GCA_015476325.1 Cardiosporidium cionae
CTACTCTATCCCTCTGAATGAAGGATAAAAGCTAGAAAAACTGCATTTTCATGCTTTCTTTCCTAAATTATAAACTTTTCTATAAAGCAAAATATAAATTACCTTCTTTTACTATCAAAATACTGCCTGTTAAACAAGAATTTACTTAAAAATCACTTCATAAACATACAGTTTGTTCAACACTATTTTAAGAAAAAATCACATTTATTTTAAACAAAATTACTTGTAGTTTCCTTACCTAAATGAATTATACCAGTAGATACAGACAGAATTTCTGATTTTTGAAGAGTAACCTTTAGAATAAATCGCAAGGCAGCATGGATTTTGGAAGTTAAGGAATCCGAGATAATAGGTTTTTCCATTATAGCGAGAGAAATGGGTTACAATAATAGAGATATAATCTTAGAAGAAATGGGTAATGCTTTCTGAAGAGGAAAGAAATAAAAAAATGCAATTTTTTTTAACACTATGGGAAACAGTTTGGAGATTTCTTCAATGCAATTAACAGCATTAGCATTACTTCTATGTTCTTTAGTTTTGGCATAGGACAATGTGAGAATTTATCCATGTATTCACTATCCTTTTGACGTAGTTCTTAAAAAATGAACGTGAATTTTGCTATTATTAAAGAGAAAGTATACCACCACGCTATTGTCACACACGAGGATTTATATAAACTAGGCGAGTGGATAGAAAAGGAAAAAAATTTTCTTTCCGCTTCGGTTACGTTTACATACAGTAAAATGATTATGCACAGTATTCCCCTTTTTCTGTGTATATAGAAACATTCTTTTCAGCAGGAGAGGTAAGGTTTTATTACCCTTCAAAAAGAAAAAAAAGAGTGAAATTCTATTGAAAATTGAAAAGTACGGTGAAAATGATCAGAAAGGTATACGTGAGTAGCTGAAAATGGCGCCAAATTGTGTTTCCTCTTTTCGTTTTGTTATTTCATAAAGGAAATTTTATAGAACTTGCTGCAGAAAAATGCGTGTGTTTGCCATCTTTAACCGTGTCTGTTTCCTTGTCGTCCTATAGAAGCTACACTTTTTAATTGCCAGCGATATTAGTTTTCTCTCATCCATACATACTTCGTGGGTCCTCGCTCTCTCCTATGAAAGAAAGGAAAAAAAAATGAAGAAATGCGATGCGAAAGAAGAAAAATTCATGCGCAGCTTCCTCTTGTAGTCCCCTCACTTACTTTTATTTCTTGATAGTAAAACACGCTTATGCAAAGAAAATGCGCTTCCCTCCAATATTTTTTTCTTCCTTTGAAAGTGTGCCCTTACTTTGCAACTCAACTCTATAGCATACTAAGTTAATTGGAGCATTCAATAGAGGAAAACAGTGCAAACCATTGGCAATTACACAAAATTTTTACTACACTCGAAAAAATTCTAATTCACGCAAAAATGTATAAATCTATTGCTATTTCTAAATGAATTTATACATACATTTTGCTAATAAAAAATGTGCTTATCGGTGCAACGCTAACACAGTACACACGCAAAAACAAGTTCGAGAGGGAGAATTACATTAACTAGGATTGCAAAAGATAAACCGGTATGGCCACTCTTGATGAAAATGCGCCAAATAAAAGGTGCAAGTAAACAAAAGTACAATAAAAAGAGCAAAAAAAACAAACAGTCAATAGCACCAAATACTTTTGCACTATGTTCCCCTCTCTGAACCAAGGTTGTACTGACCACCAACAAAATGACACCATCACACAGACTTGAATTAAAAGCGTTTGTGGCAAACTTAAGCCGTATTCTCGTCTTTAAAAGAAGAATTTAGTAAAAAAAAAAGGGTTGAACTACTCAATAAAAAAGGATTTAAAAGAACAACGCCAGTAATAGTTCATGCCAAAAATTCATCTAATGGAATGTAATGCTTGAAGAAGCGAGAGAAAAAGAGGAGCTTCATGCCAATTAAAAATACAACTCTCTCAAAATTTGAAAGTAGACTTTTGTTTTTGTAGTAGCGATTGTGACATTACACAATAAGAAAAAAATTTATTTGTAGGCAATATGTTTTTACGTCCTATGAGAAGCCTCTCTTTATTGCGACTCAGTAGAGTTGCAAAATTTCGTCAAGGCCACCGCACAATGAAACATTGAATCACCTTCGTGGAAATTTGAATAAGTTGAATTTGCACTTTCTATCAAAGGGGCCTGTTTATTCGTTTTGCCCTAAAGTTCAATTACTTGCCTTCACTGGCAGTTATTTTTAATAATCTTTTCCACACAGATCTAGCATATTTTGCTGTTTATACGTCAGAATGCCCTATATTTTACATATTTTCACCCTTTCATGTACTTGATTGAAAGTGCATCTCTACAGCGACTCTATAACTAATTGGGGTATTGCTGATTTCGCAATACGTACTTACAGAAACACCTCAGAAGGTCACAACTATGCAGAAATGCACAAAAAATTCATTAGCCGTGACAGATGCAGTGATCTAAACATTTAAGAAATTTAATTACGTATGCCACTTCATAGCGATTTTATTTTTACTTCATTGCATTTCAACATATTCACAAATTTTATTTCTTAAACAATAATCTTGCTCCATAATTTTACGTCATACCGCGCTGCAATTAACGATTGCGACACTTTATGCAACGCTGATTCGCAATGTTGTTAAATAACGATGGAGAAATAGGATAGTGAAGCGCATTTTTTCAGTTAGCTCCTTTTGATTTTTCTCTCTTGTAGCGTAGAAAATAGATAGAATAACAATGGATTCATCTCTTTTTGCTCATGTTTCTAGACCGGGCCTTTCATGTTATTAATGTAAGAGATTTAGAACAAACTCTATTTAACACATTATAGAAATACTTTACTTACTGCTGAAAAGTATTGTCTTTATCACTAGCTTAAAGCAGCACATATCGATCTATGAAACATGACTTTTAGGTTTCAGCTTACACTCACGACAAAAGATACGTTAACGTTAACATGAGAATTAAATTCAATTTAGACTAAGTGAAATTATTGTTTCTTTTGCTGCACTGAACGCTTGCGCCGTTGCTTATGACGAAAAGGCTCAACAAATTTCGCGAGTTGCTTTTATCTTTAGTCACTATATTTGTGAAACGTAGGTCTGTGTTATAAATAATCGTCACGTTTTTGCCAATCGATATCTCGATTCCGGCTGACTATATCTTTATCTTTTCGTGAAAAAGTTAACTAGTTAGTTAATACGAGTTCTATGTACGTTTAACTCAGTAGTTACATATCTCTAAGAAGACTTGCGAAGGACTATCACTATAGGGAAACGAAACTAGGGAGGAAAAAAGAAAGGAGGATTGTATAAACATACGTTAATATATCTCTCTCAACTTTCTACTTGCTACGAAAAGGATTTTGAAAGAAAAACATAGTCTGTCTAGAAAAGTTTATGTATATATTTTTCGTTCTCCTCACAAGTGCTGGGTGGGTTGTGCTGGTGGTCTCGGTGTGTTATGGAAGAAGAACATGTGTTATTGCTATTAATGCTACTATTGCCACACGTCACAAATGAGTATCTGTGCAAGATCGTTGTAGCCATAACTTAATATTTATACATTTCACAGTGTGGCGATGAATTCGCAATATGGCAATAAAAAGGGGAAAGGGGAAGAAGTAATAAAACACAAGAATGTAAAAGTAGTTCATGTAATTATTCATTAATAAATAGGATTCTATGAAACGTATTTTTAACACAATAATACAAACATATAGTACGTCTAGCGTCGTGGTAAATGATATACTCCCGTGTTACAATATTTCAATTAGTTTTAACTTTGAAGTAACAACTTTGTTGATTTCTTGTTTAGCGTAATTGAAATTTATAGAGTTCAAAAAAGGTATAATTTATGGCTCTGAAAGCGCCAAATAACACACCTTTATTCTTCAAAAAAAGTTGAATGCTCTACGTTGTCGTTCCAAAGACTTCCATTCAAGTAATGATTACATGTGATTTCGTATGAATTAAAGGAACTAAATTCTTTCCATTGCTTAATTATTGATTAAGAATGCTACAATCTTTTAGTACAATAAAAAGAATAATTTTTTTATTTTCCTGGGTAGTATTTTCAGTTTTTAGTCCCCCTTTTATTTTTGAAATTGTTCATTCCTCCGTACAGCAAAATAATTCTGTGCAAATGTGTTGCTAATACTGGGAAAAACAGGCGTTTCATTCTATTTAATTAACCAGTTTGCTTTTGCTAGTCATCAATTATAAACAGTTCATCATTACCTTTTTTGTAAAGGATTCTAAGCAAGAGTTGCTGATTTCAAATAAATGTAGAAAATAGAGATTTCAATTAGTGAGGAGCGTCTTTTTTGTATACTCCCACTGCATTCTGAATGCCCGGAAGATAACGCGAAACCAGAAACCCTATTGCCCGAAAGCAAACTTAAAACTAGCAAACCTCAATTAAGTAATTTTATCTATCACAAATGTCTAAAGCAATTTTAAAAGAAGTAGAACAGTTATCTAAGCTGTAATGAGCTCCACCAACGCTTTTTACTTGTGAAAGCCAACTGCAAATCACTAACAGAAGAAACTGGACGTTTCGTAACGAAAATGATAAAGAACAGACACAGGCAAACTCGTAACCGAAGATAGCTAATTGTAATTTAAAAGAAAATTTAACGTAGATAATATCTAATCCGAAAGTAGAAAAGAAAAACAAAGAAAAATTATCTGTCCGAATAATCTAATATCTAATTTAGTTAGTAACTTCCTTGTATCTTCATATTCGTCCATTGCTGTTAACTTCTGTTGGCATTTGCTGTCTGTGAGTGACATTGCAATGTATGCACAACTACTATCCCCGATACGCTATTTGTGCCTAAATTGTTCGGGCACATCATTTCCTACATTTGGAAATTACTTTAAATGCCATATTTTCTGACTAACATTGGAATTATTTCATTGCATTTTTTTTTCTTGATAAGTTACAGATTTATACTTCATTTGATGTCGAATTTTCCAGCTTCATGTGCATGTGAGGAAATTATATTAAAAGTGAAAAAGAGTTCTTTCTAATGTTATCCGAATTAAATATATAACGGCATTTCTACTAAAACTCGGAGATAAGACATCTATCTGCAACAGAAATAGGATTTTGAATCAAAAACCTCGAAGCCAGGTAAAGTAAAACTGAGATAACTTCAAGTATAAATGTGTTTCTATGTGTTTCATACTTAAATTATTTTTAGCTATTCTGACTATTTCATCGTTGTATTCAATACTAAAAATGTAATCAGACTTCTGTACTTGGATCTTTTATATGAATTCTTTGTATACCATACATTTAATATACTCCATCTTTCATCTAGATAATTCGTTGTTTCTTTAAAGGACACTTGATTACACATTACAGGATCTCTCTGATTGCGGTCTTCCAACAGCAACTAGCATCTAATTTGTTAGAGGATCAATAGCGTAAAAATCACTTGCGCATTTGTGCTTTATGTTGATTCTTACATGTAGAAACTGTTTATACACAGGTAAAGATTGTACTGGACAGCTGTATACTAAGATATTTTTAGAATATGTAGAAATTCAGTTGCTAAAAATAGAGCACCGAAATGTACTTTTGCAAATTTCAGAGTTTTTTGGTACAAAGAAGTCTTTACAGAACAATGGACTAAAATTGATCAAAGGAAACGCTTACAAAGTTTGTTGTATAATTTGTACCTGTTAGAGATACCCACGTAATCAGCTACTTTTGCTCTTCTACCCTCCAGAAGGAAACGTTTCAGAAACGCGCAACTCAATTGGCTTTATTGCCTATCAAGTCCAAATTCATCAACTCATCCGCGACACTTAGTGTTGGTTGCTGCGTTCAAAACCTTAAAAGGCAGGAGGATATGCGCAGCAAAAAGCATTCCATCTTCATTTTACTTCACTTTTTGTCTCTTGCCTCTCTTTCATTATTTTGTGAAGACTAAATGGTTTTTTCCGTGGATGATTTCCCTTCGTTGGGCTGGCGTAAACATTATAACCTCTTACTGTCAGGACAATGTTCTCAACGTATTACTTGCTAGGATTGTTTGATTATTCAACTATTCTTACAAACTGAGAATGGCCGTGGATGCTTCGAGTATCAATCGTGTTGTATCCTAAAGGCTATTACCGATGAACTCTGTTTTTTTGCTGGAACGGCGACAACTGTTTCCTTTCATTCATTCTTCCGTGCCGAGCTTTACTGTATCAGCCCCTATTTCACAGATCCCTTGGCTACTCTCCCAGTTGAGAAATGCAAGTAAGTCGGAAGTGAGCGCATTGCCGAGGAAGCCTCTTACATAACTTCATACATACTGTTGTTCAGTTTTTTTGAAACCTGGAAAATATATTATTGCATGCATTTACTAAGATCGTCTTTTTCCCTTTTTACCAAATACGTATGGAGGAGACTGCGGTAGAATTGAATGGGAGTATTTAAATGAATAAGAGATCTTGCAGTCTAGTTTTCTATATGGGGTGACCAGAATTGCCCAATTTTGTAATTGATATTTGAAATAAGTGTCTCAAGCATGCTATAAGCTTGTGAATAGTTGAAGATTGCAAGAAGTTTTTTGCAAATAGCTGCACGCTGGAGCATGATTCGTGTATGTACAATCCAAATTTTTTACTTGTTTGTTGTTGAGTACAATTATTTTATCAGCCATTTACAGTTTTACTACAAAATGCCATCAAAATGGAATAGGCTATGTTTTTTTTGTATTCTTCGGACTTCCATGAAGTAGAACCCAGACATAATGACTTGCCATTAGTTTTGTGCATTCTTTTGACGTTAATTTTTAATGCATGCTTTCATGTAAGATAGCCTTGGAAAAGCTATTAAATTTAATGGGTGACTCCAAAATTATCAAGTAGTGGGTGAGATTTTGCTAGCCGAATTGTGTCTATAGATAATGGTGTATGAAAAACAGCAAAGAAAATCTCCTCTCTACTGTACGTACACTCATCACCCAAAAAAAATTTTTTTTACACCTGTGTCTCCCTGTATGTACACCACGGTAATTTTTTTTTGGCAACTCTACACGCGAGCGAAATTCACAATAACGATCCTTCTTCCAAATGTTTAATAAATAGTTCAATTCGTAAACAACAAGGATCTTTTTTGATAAAATTCTTTAACTTTTTTTTCTCCTATTTTCATTTTATGCAAATTTTTTAACCATTTTTTTTTTTACCCATAAAAACGTAGTATCAATGCTCCAAGCTGTTTTTTTATAGGAAGGTGTGATTACAGTTGCACCCGCTGTATATCAGAGTAGAAGCCAGGAGCATGTGCCAGAATGGGTGATATATCCTCAATCAAATTATGAATATGATACGGATGACCAGAAACTTGAAAGCACAGGTGCTGCTGCTTCCTCTACTTCCCTTGGTGATGATGAATTTTCTCTTTTTGAAAAGCGATTGAAGGCTTATCAGAGAGAAGGTATTCGAAGAACAGCTGTAGGTGTTTTACTTTGCCATCGTTATGATTGCCCTCATCTGTTATTACTTCAAAACACACTCACCAACAAATGTGTTTTACCGAGTGGAAAATATAAGAGTTGGGATAAGCCTGCAATAGCTCTTGGAAACAAATTAAAAAAGTTAATTACTGTAGTGAGTGCAGATTTACATTCTGCTCATCAACTCACGATGCTTCCTACATCTGAAACATCCATAGAAATTGGTGAATATCTTGGAGAATGGTGGAGAGTTGAACTTTATTCAGATCCGTTGCCTTATTTACCCACACATGTGACGCGGCCTAAAGAAAGGCTCCGTTTATATCAGGTTAATATTTCATTAAAAAAAACATTTAGAAATTTGGGAAGTAAAGAAAGGAATAAGTATCATTTATATATATATATTTTATCTATATAATGTATCGATAAAGAAATCTTAATTTCTTCTTTAGTATTGATATATATATATGAAGAAGAAGACGAAAAAAGTTTTATATATACAGTGAAAAAAGATAGAATGAAAATAATTCTATTCAAGAATAACTAAAGAAAATGTGGGTTTCATTCTGTAAAAAAAAAAAGAAATAGAGTTTTTGAATGGAATATTTTTTTCATATTTTTTTAGTTTAGAATATATAGAAATCATCTAAAAAAACATTCACCCTTAGATTATGATTATCTTGTGTGTATGTGTGTGTGTTTTTTTTTATCGATTTTTCTTTTTGGTATATCTTCTGAACCCTTGTTAAATTTTTCAATTTTTTCCCCCCCCCTCTTTAATAAATATATATGTGTTTCCCTTTATTTATTCAAAAAAAAAAATTTCCCTCCCTCTTTGTATCCAGGTTACACTTCCTGCAAAATGTATTTTTCATCTTCCTCATCATTATGTTTTAAAGGCTGTTCCAATATTTGATATTCATTCCAAAACTTATGGATTAGCTTTAAGTGGTTTAATGCATTTATTGTGTCGATTTCGATTACATCGAATGATTGAAGGAGAAGTTGGTTCAGGAAGAGAAATTAAGCGAGGCGAAGCCTCTGTGGTTACCCCACATTCTACTTTGTATGAAGAGAGTTCTACTCAAGAAAAGGAAGAAGAATTTCAAGGAGGAGAAGATGGCTCACATCGATGGACATCAACAGAAGAGAACATGGAGAGTAACCCATCAATTATAATAGAAACGATGTGTGAGAAGGAAAGGTTTCATAAAGAAGAAGAAGAAGAAGATACGCTTCACTCTATTTTAGAACAAGAGTCTTCTTCTTTTTATGAAAATGAAGAAATTTAATTATTATAGAGAAGGATTGTATTAATGGCGTTGTTAATCTTTTCTCTATATATATATATATAAAATAGATTAGAATCCATTTCTTATAAGTCTCTCTATATATTAAAAAAAAATATATATAGACTTATAATATAGAAATATATAATAAGTTAGGGCTAACATAAATGTGGATTTTTTTTTTAATAATAAATTCACCTTTTAAGAAAAAAAAAACTGGGGTTTAATAAATGTAGATTTAATTTTTTATTGAGAAATCTACTCTATATTTTTGTATTCCTCCATTGTTTATTAAAAATAAAGAGAAAAGAAAGAAGAAATGGTAGCCCAACTCTCTCTATGTGAAAATAATACTTTAAGAAGTGGGGAGAGATACGTATTTTAAAAGAAAAATAAAAAATACATTTGTTTCCCTCCTTTTTAAAAATAAAATATAAATAGTTCAAAAGAAGATAAAAAAAATATAAAATATACTTCTTTTTTTTCATTTTATTTCCAAAGATAAATCCCTTTTTGTTGCATGGATATTTCAAAAAAAAAGGAAAACAAACGTATGAGAAAGGAAAACTAAACTATAAGAATAAATACATTGTGTGTCTACATTCCTTTTTCTTCTTTGCTAATAAATTTTCTTTTCATTTATATCCTTGACATTTGTGTTAACACCTTTTTTTAATATATTTTTTTTATTATTTTCTTCTTTTTATGAATATCCTCTCCTTCATCCTTGGCATTTTGAAGCACATTAATAAAAAAAAAAATTTTCTTCTTCTTTCTCCCCCTTTACTTCACATTTAATACAAACTACCAAATTCCATTAAAAAAGGATTTCCTTTTTCATTATTTTTTTCTTCTGGTTGTTATTTTTATTTTTGTTTATATATTTAATGAAGGATTATAAAATTCTTTTTACAATTCAAAAATAATAAAAAAAATGAAACTACAAAAAAAAAATCTCTCTTTCTTATTTATACTCTTAACCAAAATTTCATTTTAAAACTACTTTTGAGAAACTTTTTTTTTTTTTATATTATAAATTTTATATTAAAAAACTATAAAAAGTAGAGATATTTAAATTTTAATTCCCACCAAAAACCCTCAAAATTCTCTATAGTTTTTATATAAAAAAAATAACATGAAAAAAATTCTTCAATATATTTATTTATATAAAATAAAAGGGGATGAGAGAGATGGGAGGATCCGTTTTCTTTATTCTTCATGTGTAGGCAGTGTTTTAAATTCTAAAAAAAAATAAAAATTTGCAAGGAAATTAATAAAAACTAAAAATAAGGAATTCAAAAAAATTATATATTCTTTTTCTTTTTCATCTCACGTGAACTTGGACGTTTTAATAATTTTGTAAGATTTTGTTGAAGATCTTCTAAAGAACGAAGATGTGATTTTTTTTGTGTATGCTGACGTTTAAGTAGTTCATATTCTTCAAAATCTCCTAAATAAGGTAAAATAGAAGGCAAATCATCTGCATGAGAAGCCAAAACTAATAATCCATTCAATGCCACAAAAGCATGCTTTAAAAATTCTTGACTAACTCCAAATCTGTTAAAAAAAATAATAAAAAAAAATTCTCTTTATTTAGAATATAAAAAATAAGAAAAAAAATTCTTTTTAAAAAAAAAAAAATCCTTCTCTTATTTAGAATATAAAAAAAAATCTATTTCTATATAGTAAAAAACAAAAAAATAATATTTCTCCTTCTAAATAATAATAAAATAATAATTCTATTTCTAAATAATAAAAAAAAAAGCGAGAGAGGAAGAGAACATGTTTATAATTTACGATTCTTTATTTTCTTTTTCTTTTTTTTCAAACTCTAATCCTTTTATTTTTTTTAAATTACCAAAGAATGTAATAAAATTTTTTCTTTTCAAATTATTAAATAAAACAAAAATTTCTATTTTTCAAAAACACAATTAAAAAAATTTTTTTTAATACTTCTTTTCTTTCTTACCTGCAAGTATCATGCAGAAGAGATGTATAATATCCTACTTGACGTAACATATGAAAATATTCAGCTTG
>JADAQX010001234.1:0-10757 GCA_015476325.1 Cardiosporidium cionae
GGTTTTGTTTTTCCATCAGGGCCCAATCTTTGGGTCAATCCTCTTTAAAGCCGACTCCCCCTATTGTACGGGTCGTGTCTTTACGCACACTTTTGTTTCTATTAGAAGTTTAACTTAATTAAAATAAATGGCTCGTTTGTCCGTTAGGTGTAGCGACCACTTATTTTCTTCCAACTAAATGTAAATATGTTTTTAACTGTAAGCGTGTTTTAACAACTGTTGTTTTGTCGCTATATCCTGTCTTTTCGTTTGAAACATTTTTAAATCTTAGCTACTGTAATCGAAGAGACAAATAAAAGTTATTATATTATTATTATTACTTTAATATGCAAATGTTTTAAATCAAGTTTTAATCAACGATTTTGCAGGACTTTCTTTAGAGCCTACATGCTAACTCGCCTCCTGTTTTCAGATTTGCAATCCTTTAAAAATGGCTTCAAGGTTTTCCCAAATCGTTTGCGATCCTCCGGTTTTGAGCGTCGGGAAGCTACAAAAAATGCGTTCTTGTCCTCGCAGTTGTTTTCAACATTGTCTCACATTTCTGTTGGACGAAGTAGCCGGTCACCTGAAGATGTGGATCGAAAATGTGACAAATGCATTTTTGCCTGTCTCCACAAATTCTCAAACCAAGCTTTGCAAAACGGATTGTCGCAACCAGGCCTACTTGCAATTTCTGCCCGAACGAGCTGCTCCAAAAATATCTGCATGGCCCGAAACTTCAGTGTAAAAGAACACAATATCTTGTCACCATCGACTGCGGCCCTTACTCCAAGAAACAACACGGGTACCGCGTCAAAACAGGATGAATCCGGATCATTGTAAAAAGTCAACAGCAGTTTCACAAAACCATTTCGAATCTTCCCGGTAATCCCTCAAAACTGCGACTGCAAATGGCGCACGAGCATCTCTTCAACTGCGCACTTAGTTTCTTTACAAAAAGTACATTGACCATGCCGGCACTTTGGACAGCGAAACCCGCATTCAGTTCTTCGACCTGTTTCAAATGCAGGGAATTGAATTCGCATTGTGGCTTTTTTTGTATCCTTACAATTACAACAACCTGTGCGAGTGTCCATAGAAGGAGGATCTCAACACGTCAGTGCGATAAGCATGCGTTCACGCAAAAAGTAATTTCATCAATCATTGATTATACAGTTGCAGCTTCCAGTTGCTTCAATTTCACGCAAAATCGTTTTCGCCTGCTTAGGAAGTGGCAGCATGCATTCCTCATAGACACGGTGCAACAATTCGGGCCGCCACAACTCTTCATCACCATCAACCCGTACGAATGAACCTTGCCCCAACACGACATTCTGGCGCAACAATTGGAACAGTTAGGTTTCAATCCTTTGGACCAACCTTCTGTTCAAACACTCCGACATCGGTCACATACTCAAATAACTTGTTTCTGAATATCTGACCTGAAAAAACAGCAACTGGAAGAACCACGTTTTTTCAAATTACCGACACAATTCCATACCAAACGTCAAGACCTATTTCTATTGGGTCGAATTTCAGCAAAGAGGAACGCTCCACGTTCACCTGTTAAGAATACAAGCAATCCTTCCTAAAAATGAACCTGAGTATGCTGCAAGTATGTTTTCGTTGCTTCACCTATATTGCTTTGGCTCGAAAAATCGACCTCCATCGATACCACTAGAGAATACAAGCAATCCTTCCTAAAAATGAACCCGAGTATGCTGGAAGTCTGTTTTCGTTGCTTCACCTGTTGCTTTGGCTCGAAATATTTACACCTCCATCGATACCAATAGAATACAAGCAATCCTTCCTAAAAATGAACCTGAGTATGCTGCATTGCTTTGGCTCGAAAAATTGACCTCCATCGATACCAATAGAATACCAAGAAGCAATCCTTCCTAAAAATGAACCTGAGTATGCTGCAAGTCTGTTTTCGTTGCAAAAATCTAATCGACCCTCCAGCTTGCTTGAAACAGCAAAATACTGCCACCAACGTGAGCACATTTTGTATCCACCGACGTCATCTTCAATCAACTTAAGAGCTATATCGACACACTTTCCGAAACTCTCAATTGCGCCATGGATGTTCAAACCGGTGATGGTCACCTGATGTTAGTTATGTTACTGGTTACGTCTCTAAATTTAAAGAATCATTTTTGATGGCATCTGACTTAGCAATCGCTGGATCACACCGAGCAGCATACAAAATCGTAACCACCATGACTCCCACAGAGCCGGAAATGATGTTTCTCTTGTCGCACCGAGCAGCATACAAAATCGTAACCACCATGACTCCCACAAAGCCGGAAATGATGTTTCTCTTGTCGCCAATGAAACTTTCGAAGACCAGCAGCACAACAACAGACCGAGCAGCATACAAAATCGTAACCACCATGACTCCCACAAAGCCGGAAATGATGTTTCTCTTGTCGCCAATGAAACTTTCGAAGACCAGCAGCACAACAAAACGCTACATAGTCCGAACACCGCCGTTTGCGAGCAAGTACAAATCTATTTTGCGAGCAAGTACACAACAAAACGCTACATAGTCCGAACACCGCCGTTAGCGAGCAAGTTCAAATGTATGAACGACGCTCAAGCGACCTTGACAAAGTAACGTTTCTGCATTATTTGCGGAGATTCGTAACTTTCTCAAAGGCAACCAAAACCGGACGCAGGAAATCGAGTTGTAGTCGTCGGCACACCAATGGCGAACATTTTCACGGACGATTTATTGTGGCAACACACCCTGCTAAACGTACCGTTCAAGAACCACCGCGATTTACTGCCCTCCAACTTCGAAACAACTCCGAATTCGATTGCCTACTTTGATACTTTCATCTCGCAGCACACGCAAACCCCACATTTTGGTATTCAAACAAACAAATTGGAGAATATATGCACAACCGTGGGGACAAAAGTTACTACATAACAACAAGATCAGCAACGTCGAAAGCTTGCGTCATGTTTCATCTCTTTGGAGAAGAAACATTTTGCACTCGTCAGACTTGCACATTCAGGATCCTACATTGTTCAAAACTCAACAACTGAACGGTGCCCAAAAGTCTTTCGTCCTAAGTGTCAAAGAGGAATTGGAATACATAAGACAAGATACAACAACTGTTGCACAAATCGTATAGACCAAGATTGCTCATCGGACCACATGGTACAGGAAAAACCACATGCTTACACTGCACGATTCAACACGCTATGTCTACTCGCCTAAAAGTTTTGGTAGCTTGTCCAACAGGAATACTGGCTCAAACCTACAAAGCTCAATTCGGATCACATATCACCGCGGAGACAATTCATGCTGCATTCAAAATACCAATCAGAGACAACCAGCCACTTCAAATAAATTGGGCCTTGAATGCATTTCAACTGATCTCATCCTGGACGAAGTCAGCATGATCACAATGACGAACGCCATGCACATACACACCACACACATCATTAAACAACAGGAAATGTGTCATATTCCGTGGAGACGAACAGCAACAGCAACCATTTTCACGTGGTGAACAAACCACTCAAACATTTTTTGATGATCCGTACTTGAAACAAGCTCTTTCAACACATAATTTGAACTTTCAACTACGATGCACCGACGCCGACCTAAATAATTTCCTCAACCGCATTCGTCATTGGAAGCCAGCACGAGCAATGCTATACGCCTTTTCTCAAACACCTTATACACATCTCCAAACGACACAGACAAACAAATCATTGACGCTATGACAGCACACAGCGATGCACTCTTCCTGACATATACACAAACGAGGCGGTCCATCATGTTAATACACTGGCCATGAAACACCTTTTTCACCAACAAGACCCAACGATAGTGTGCAATCTCAACAATTCAATTGAAACGACTATATTATACGTTGGTGCACTTCGGTGCATTACTGAAAACCGAGATAAGAAAAAGGGTTTCGTGAATGAACACTGCATTCCGTGGAGCATCACACCATTCTCTTGAAAACTCAAAATAACGTCTTAATCCGCATCTACCGCATCTACCCCCATCAGCAATGAAAATAAAACCCTGTATTATCCATTAAGGCTTTCGTATACCACAACCATTTTTAAAAATCTCAAGGACAAACCATTATTGACAAGGGTATTTTATGGTTTGATGCACCATCTTTCTTCTACCCTTTGTTTGTGGCTACGTAGCTGTGTCCAGATTTAAAAATAAATGTGATTTTAATTTTTAACCAAACCGACACACCATCCCATTTCATTCCAAAACTTTGAGACACTTAATCACACTATGCGTTCTTTTTCAAGGGAACAAGTCTCGTACCGGGTCGTCCGCACGGCGGAAATGTTATGAACAGGTCGCGAAAGCGCTGTGAGGACGGCGATTGCGTATTGACAAGGTGAGAAGGCTCTTGGCGGTGGGGTGTCGTTCGCGACGAGTGCGGTCGCCGGGCCACGGCTCGTCGATTCGAAATCGACCTGAGGTCGGACGAGGCTACCCGCTGAATTTAAGCATATTACTAAAAGCGGCTGTGAGGACGGCGATTGCGTATTGACAAGGTGAGAAGGCTCTTGGCGGTGGGGTGGGCCCCCGGCTCGCGAGTCGATGAAGGAAGCAGCGGTGGCGCGGCGGGAGTGAAGGCGAGCGCGCGGCTGTTCGTCGGGGGAGTCGTTCGCGACGAGTGCGGTCGCCGGGCCACGGCTCGGCGATTCGAAATCGACCTGAGGTCGGACGAGGCTACCCGCTGAATTTAAGCATATTATTAATAAGCGGAGGAAAATAAACTAACGAGGATTCCTCCCTCAGTAACGGCGAGTGGAGTGGGAAGAGCCCATCGCCGAATCCGCGCGTTCTTGGAGCATGCGGAATTGTGGCGTACGGAATTCGTTCTGCGCGCGCGTTCTGCTGCCCACGTTCTTCTGATCGTAGCCCTAGCGGGTGTCGTCTGCCGGTCGCTTTCAGCCGATCGGGCGTGCGGGGCGGAGTCGCGGACCCTCGCCGATCGGGCGTGCGGGGCGGAGTCGCGGACCCTCGCGGGACGCGAGCTGTGCTTTCGGACGTCCGGTCGGCGCACTAGCGCCGGTGTCCGAAAGTCCCGCGAGGGTCCCTCGCGGGTCCGCGATACTCCGCCCCGGACGCCCGATCGGTTAAAAGCGACCGACAGGCCCTCCAGTTTGCCTCTCGGCAGTTTCACGTACTGTTTATTTCAATTTTCCCTCATGGTACCTTGTTCCCTATCGGTCTCGCGACTGTATTTAGCCTTTAGAGTTTACGACCCGCTTTTGGGCTGCATTCCCAAACAACCCGCCGCCGCCAAGGGCCTGACACCCGCTAGGGGACGAAGCCTCGATCAGAAGAACGTGGGCAGCAGAACGCGCGCGCAGATCGAATTCCGTACGCCACAATTCCGCACGCTCCAAGAACGCGCGAATTCGGCGATGGGCGCTGTTCCCACTTGCCGTTACTTCACTCGCCGTTACTGAAGGAAGAATCCTCGTAAGTTTATTTTCCTCCGCTTAGTAATATGCTTTTAAATTCAGCGGGTAGCCTCGTCCGACCTTAGGTCGATTTCGAATCCCCGAGCCTTGGCCCGACGACCACACGTCGCGAACGACTCCACCCGACGAACGGCCACGCGCTCGCCTTCACCCCCGCCGCGCCACCGGTCCGAGGCGCCGATTGTTCGTCTTCGAGGTCGACGTCGCGCGGCTCTGCAGCGCGGAGCGAGATCGCGGCAGTCCCCCGCGGAGACCGCTCTACTGTTTTTCGCGGGACGGCGCAGCAGGCGCAGACGACCGCAAGCGCGCTGCCGAAGCGGCGATAGTTAATATTTTGCGACCCTTGGACCGAGTGATCCACACCGCCAAGAGCCTTCTCACCCTGCCTGTCAATAACATTTTCGCCGAGCGGACGACCCGCAAAGGCCGCCACTTGAAGCCGTTCGACACTCGGACGGTGTTCCTTGGTTGCGAGCGGCGTCCGAGGTATTATTAGCCTGGCCCCGCCGTCGCCACGCGCTCGAGCCTTGCGCCTCCATACGTTTAAGTAAGTTCATACGTTAATGATCCTTCCGCAGGTTCACCTACGAAACTTTGTTACGACTTTTACTTCCTATAAATACGACTTTTACTTCCTATAAATGATCAAGTTAGATCGTCTTCTCGGACGCCGGCTCGGCCGTTACCGACCGCGGGTCCAATCGGAGGACCTCACTAAACCATTCAATCGGTAGTAGCGACGGGCGGTGTAATCAACCCGAGCTAATGATTCGCGCTTACTGGGAATCCCTCGTTCAAGGGAAATAATTGCAATTCCCTATCCCTATCACGACCGGGATTCAACGGGTTTCCCGGACCTTTCGGCCAAGGAAGAGACACGCTGATCCGGTCAGTGTAGCGCGCGTGCGGCCCCGAACATCTAAGGGCATCACAGACCTGTTATTGCTCAATCTCGTGTGGCTAAACGCCACTTGTCCCTCTAAGGAGTTAAACGCCGACCGGGAGGGTCGCGTAACTATTTAGCAAGCCAGAGTCTCGTTCGTTATCGGAATTAACCAGACAAATCGCTCCACCAACTAAGAACGGCCATGCACCACCCACCACCCACGGAATCAAGAAAGAGCTCACAATCTGTCAATCCTCACTGTGTCCGGGCCAGGCGAGATTTCCCGTGTTGAGTCAAATTAAGCCGCAGGCTCCACTCCTGGTGGTGCCCTTCCGCTAATTCCATTAAGTTTCAGCTTTGCAACCATACTTCGCACGGAACCCAAAGACTTTGGTTTCCCGAAAGCTGCCGGGGAGGTCGTCAAAATAACGCTCCCCGATCGCTAGTTGGCATCGTTTATAGTCAGAACTAGGACGGTATCTGATCGTCTTCGAACCTCTGACTTTCGCTCTTGATTATAGAAAACATTCTTGGCAAATGCGTTCGCAGTCGTTCGTCTTGCGCCGATACAAGAATTTCACTCGGGCCGACGTTTTCTATCAGTGTAAAATAACCTAGCAAGGTCGTGTCGACAATCGGTCGACCTCCGACCAAGCGACTTCGAGCCCGACCTCGGGCGGCGCTGTGCAATGGTACAACGGCCGGGGGCCGACAGCTTCCACTATAACAAAGCCCGACCTCAGGCCGACGTTTTCTATCAGTGTAAAAATAACCTAGCAAGGTCGGATAGACAATAATCGGTCGACCTCCGACCAAACGACTTCGAGCCCGACCTCGGGAGCCTGGTCCCGCGGCGGGGGGCACCTCGTCACCCCGCAGAGAGCTCGGGCCGCGCTGCGCAATGTTACAAAGGCCGCGGGCCGACACCTTCCACGTTTTCTATTAGTGTAAAATAACCTAGCAAGGTCGGATCGACGACACTCGGTCTAACTCTAACCTCAAGGTCGACCCCTGCCGCCTGGGGTCAGTGGTCAGGGGTCAGGAGTCAAGTTTAAACAAGAGAGCTACCATAGTTTAAGCCTGTGGTTGAGCTGAAATTTTTGCCAGTGTAAGTCCCGAAAATAGCCTTTGAAAAAAACAAACAAGTTCACTAACTATGCTCGTTAGTGAACCCTCTCGGGGGATCCCTGACGAGTTCTTGAATCCCCTGCCAGCTGAGGAGTTGGATGACTGATGTGAAGTCGACTTGTCGGCCGCCATTCGTCAATTGTACGGAGAAGGATGGCCCAGTAATGCAGTGGAGCAGCTCGATGTTATCTTGAAGCGTCACCACCATGACGTCTTTAAGAGACGCAGACAGGCTCACAACAAAGGACAACGGAAAAGCAACCGTGATCAAAGGTACAAACCGTCTACTATGCGGAGGCGTGCGGAGTTTGCAAGTGTCCAAAGATTGTGGGACACAGACAGTTCGTAGACTCACTCAGTCAGGTGGTTTTTGACTGGGTAAAAGTCGCTTCGTCCTCCCCCGACATTCGTGACGTGGAAGAGGTCTTTTTCGTAAGATTTGCCGGTGGCGATGAGGGGGATGTTGTTTCCGACAACGAACCCGAACCAAAGCTTGGAAGACAATTCGAAGGACTTTCGGGGATCCGCTTAGCTTTGTTGAGGTGTTAGTAAAGAGGTTAGTAAAGCCCTGAAGGTTAGTAAAGTTAGTAAAGAGGTTAAGTAAACCCTTGCGGTTAGTAAAGAGAGATTAGTAAAGTTAATGTGGCATCCGCCAGCGGACCTGATGGTGTGAGCGTATCAGGAATGACGAAAATCGGTGCCCGGGTATTGTGCATGTTGTTTTAATGTGTGCCAGTTCACCGGTCGTACCCCGCGGTGGTCAAAGGAAAACCGAACAACTCTCATAGCGAAGAGTGCCTCTGCTGCGGAAGATGTTGGAGACTGGCGACCAATCACGATTGGTTCGCATGTGGTTCGACTGTACGCGAAATTGCTTTCGCGTCGGCTCGGCTCCTGTGTTCAACTGAATCTGTGTCAGCGGGCATTCCGGGATGTTCAGGGTTGTGCGGAAAACGTGATACTTCTCTCATGTATGATAAGGGACGCGAAGGCGCGCTCTCGCGACTTCTTGTCTTTCTCGACTTGGCGAATGCTTTCGACACTGTGTCCCACTTTTCGATTGTCAAAGCTCTCCGAAGCCAACAGGTTCCCGAGGAGTTTGTAAGGATTGTGCAGAACTTGTATGATGGAGCGGTGACCACCGTGTCGGTTGGAGGCCGTGCCACCCCGCAACTCGCGGCGTGAAGCAAGATTGTCCACTTTCGATATTGCTGTTCAACTTGGTGTTGGATGAGCTAATTGATGAGTTATCGTCCAGCTTCGGTTACACCTTGGTGTTTTGTCCTCGGGTAGTTTGGCGGGCTTTTGCGTAAGCTGATTGAAACTACCCAGAAGTTCCAGCTGAGGTGCGGGATGGGGCTAAACGTAAAGAAATGCACTACTTTCCTTGGTTGGAAGTCGATCGTTGGTGGTAAGCAGGTTCGTCTCCGTACGGAACCGGTCGTGTGGGTGATTCGGAACTGGCTTGTCTAGGTCCGAATTCCACATGTCGATACCTGGGGATTTGGAATTGTTGGCTCCTGTCGCATTCGGAGAAGGGAGAGATAAGAGAGAGTCTTTTGAGACTAGCAAGTTCGGCACTGAAGCCTGAGCAGAAGGTGTTTTTATGCTAAGATCGTTCCTAATCCCACGTTGGCGGTACTCGGTAACGTTAACGAGGGTGACCGTGAGCTATGCGGGACTCAGTGTATCAGTGTGTCTTGACAAGGGGGCGGGCTCCTTCGCAGAGGTGTAGGCGGAGTGGAGCGGGGCGAGACACTGAGCCACATATACTTCAACGATGCCCCTTCGGCAAGGGCATGTGGATTGATAGGCACGACAAGGTAACAACTTTCCTGGCCCAGCGGCTGGAGAGGCAAGGCCTACAAGTGGAGGTGGAACCTCGCGTGAATCTTGGCGGGGGCGACTATATCAGGCCCGACCTGTTGTGGAAGCACGGTGATTCGGCGATATTCATATCTTGTATGAAACCTCACTGGCGCGCTTTGAGGATGCGAGGGAAGCGAAAATTTGCAAACCGAAAGCATGCGGCCGTTTTAAGCCAAAAGCTGGAGGTACGAGAGCTGGCCTTTACAGGTCTCGTCGTTGGGGCGAGAACGACGAGACCTGTAATTGTGCCCGCTACTGAGCGCTGGTGTAGAGTTAACGGAGTTTCAGCTTTGGAACTCCGGAGGCTAAGCACGATGGTCATGCGGAGGTCTCTCGGTATCTACCGGAGCTTCATGCAGGGCCGAATTGACACCCGTATCCGTAACTAACTTGCCCTGTTGGCATAGGGCACGCACCCTTCTCGAAGTTCGAGTAAATATGTGGAAAGGCTCAGAGCGAGCTTGTGCTACCATGAAGAGACCTCTGGTCTAAAGAACTGTAGTCGAGTGTTGCTCTAGAGTAGCCAAATGCCTCGTCATCTAATTATTGACGCGCATGAATGGATTAACGAGATTCCCGCTGTCCCTATCTACTATCTAGCGAAACCACAGCCAAGTGAACGGGCTTGTCAGAATTAGCTGGGAGAGAAGACCCTGACTCTAGTCCGACTTTGTGAAGAGACATGAGAGGTGTAGGATAAGTGGGAGGTCTTCGTGTCGACGGTGAAATACCACTACTCGCATCGTTTTTAGTAAAGCGGAGAGCGACCTTCGGGTCCATGTTCTAGCCTTAAGCGCGCGCTTTCGGGTGCGGCGCGATTCGATCTGAAGACCGTGTCCGGCGCGATTCGATCTGAAGACCGTGTCCGGCGGGGAGTTTGACTGGGGCGGTACATCTGTCAAAGAGTTAACGCAGGTGTCCTAAGGTGAGCTCAGTGAGGACGGAAACCTCGCGTAGACCAAAAGGGCAATAAAGCTCACTTCATTTTCAGTATGAATACAGACCGCGAAAGCGTGGCCTGTGTAGGCCGACGGTGAAATACCACTACTCGCATCGTTTTTTACTCATTCAGTAAAGCGCGTTTTTTTTCTTTTTTTTTACTTATTCAGTAAAGCGGAGAGCGACCTTCGGGTCCAGGTTCAGCCTTAAGCGCGCGCTTTCGGATGCGGCGCGATTCGATCTGAAGACCGTGTCAGGCTGGGAGTTTGACTAGGGCGCTACATCTGTCAAAGAGTTAACGCAGTGTTGAGGATGGAAACCTCGCGTAGAGCAAAATGGCAAAGGCTCACTTGATTTTGATTTTCAGTATGAATACAGACCGCGAAAGCGTGGCCTATCGATCCTTTTGAACTTGCGAGTTTCAAGCAAGAGGTGCCAGAAAAGTTACCACAGGGATAAGCTATGGACTGCA
>JADAQX010001235.1:0-10756 GCA_015476325.1 Cardiosporidium cionae
GGAGGAGGAGGAGGAGGGGGAGAAGAGAGAGGATGGAGGAGGGAGAGAAGAGAGAGGAGGAGGAGGAAGGGGGGAAGAGAGAGGAGGAGGAGGAAGGGGGGAAGAGGAGGAAGAGAAGAGGAAGGGGGGAAGAGAAGAGGAGGGGGAGGAAGAGTTAGTGAGAAGAGAATATAAATAAAAGATAGAAAGAGAAAAAAGAGAAGAGAGGAAAAAAAAAAAGAGAAATAAAAAAGAAAGGATCAAAGAAAATAAAATACTAATTTTAATTAAATAAAAAAATTTAGAAAACAAGGAAATAATATAAACAAAAAAGGGTTCCAAGCCATCTTAAAGGTTCAGTATGCTACTTAAAAAAATTTAAAGTTTCATTTTTTATTAAAAATAAAGTAATAAAGTATTTCATTGTAGAGTTTATATATTTATGTTTATTTTTAAAAAAAATTCTACAAACATACTTCATAACACAGAGAGTAGCTTTCTTCTTTATATATGGATTACTATGACCTATTAATTCTTCTACTTCTTGATATAAAGATCTAATAAATAAAGAAAAAAATATAAAATCAGAAACGATGATAAAGAGGTAGAGAAAAGCAGTAGAGATAAAGAGAATGTGTAGCAGTAGTAGTATTAAAAAAAATATAGAGAAATTTATAGATAAAAAATATAGAGAAGTATAGAGATAAAATATATAGAGAAAATTATAGAGATAAAAAATATAGAGAAATAGTATTAAAATAAAAATAAATAAATAAATAAAAAATAAAAATAAAAATTTAAAAGATTATGGAAAAGAAAGTATTCCATGTGCTACAAAAATAAAAATAATAATATTAATCAACACATATATATACTCTAAGAAAATTATTATTAAAATGTATACAAAGGGATATCTTTTGATAAGGAGTTTTTTAAAACATTTTAATTTTATTCAAAACAAAATTAAAGAATACCTGCACATCTCAGTACTAGCAATGTTTCCAAGAGCACTTAAAGCTAATCCATTAATATATTGATTCTATAAAGATATTAAAATAAAAAATGAAATCAATCTATATAAAAATAAAAAATGAAATCAATCTATATAAAAATAAAAAATCTAAACAAAATAAACAAAAAAACAAAAAAAAAATACTTTACACAAAAAATGCATTTTAATAAAGATATCCAAGCCTTCCAATCAATTATAAAATGAGAAGAACAATTTATTAGAAAAGAAAGAATAAAAGAGTTATATAGATAAAATAAAAGAGAATAATTCTATTCTATGGTTAATATATATATATATATGAAAACAAATCCTACACTGTGCTGCATATCCTTCTTGATGGAATTTGTAACCAACATAAGAACTTCTGAATTTTCATCTAAAAGTTGTGTCAAGCCAAGATATCCAATACGTTTTTCAGAGAAATGGCTAGAAGCAATGAGTTTTACACACTCCATTTGACCAAAATAGGTGGGATATCCAAGCATACTGATGAATAAAAGTTTGGCTATACATCGAGGGCGATGGGAGCTTTCATTATCCTGAGGGTATACACTCCAAGTAAAAATGTTATGAAAAAAAGGGTGCAGAGAAACAAAATTTTAGAAGGAAAGTAAAGAGAGTGAACCTTTGTATCTATCTGTGATTTTTTATTTTTAAAAAAATATGAAAACAAAAAATATTCTTTAAAAAACATCTACAGAAATATATCAAAATCCAGGTTCTTTAGAATGTATAAAAAGTATAGTTTATAAGAGAGAAATGTAGCGTTCTTGAAGTTAAAAAAATGCAAATTAGACGCATAAAGACAAAATATAATTCAAAATTTAAAAAATAAAATGTACTCAAAATTAAAGGCCAAAAAAAGGGTGTACATACACCGTATGTCTCTTATTATTACAAAACGTGTCTCACTAAAACAAGAGAATATTTAAACTTCTTTGCTATATTTTTAAAACACGTTTTGTTATTCTCTTTCTCATAGGCATAGAAGACATCTTTTAACGAAAAAAAAAAATTGCGGTAGAATTTGTATATTCTATTGATCGCCTTTTCATAGATCGATCCGTTAATTTTTTGTAACGGTATTCAAAATACTCTAAGCAGCTGCTGTAGTTCAGAAATTCCGCTCCCACAACAAAGTATGGCAGCATGAATCCAAACAAATTTTATTTCAATGAAATATCACGTTCTTGCTATGCCCATTGTGATGGGTAGAGAACAACGCACGTTTGCTTGCAAAATTTACTCTCTTTTATTCTATTTGGACGCAAAAGTAAACAATTTTCTTCAGTATATACAAAAAAGTAAAAAGAGTCTTGAAAAATCCCTCTCCTTTCTATTAAAATCATTCTCTATCTTACTCTGAAAGCTGTGCGTATCAAAGCACACTCTTGAGATATGACAGCTCGTTCATCAGAGGCAGTTTTACAACTGCGAATACGTCGAATAAGATCTTTCAATTTTGCAGACATTGTCAAAAATAAAACTATATAAAAAATCTACAAAGTGTGGCTAGAAGAATACAGTGTTGTACTCTCAGCAAAGTAGAACTGAAAGAGCGAAATGCAGACTTTGTGGGGGCACACACACTACGGAGTGGAAAGAGGCGTCTCCGTAGTTAGCCAAAGAAAAATTATTCGCCAATGGTGAGTGCCCTGAAGAAATAAGAAAAAGAAAAACACATGAAAAGAATTTTTCATCTATCGGTTATAAAAATAGTACTTGGAGTAGATACTAGAAGAAAAGGAGTGCAAACTGTAGCAAAAGTGAGAAACAATGTATTTTAATCAGGAACATAGGGCAGATGTAATGTTTTTGTGCACAAAACTAAGTTAAACTAGTAGGCAAGTACTGTCAACGAAAGAAAAACCGGTCTCAAAGTTTAAAAGTTAATAGCACACAATTTCCGGCTAAAAACTATTAAAAAACAGACACGCATGCTCTACATAAAGTTGAAGAGATGACAAACAAATGACTGGGAAGAAATTGTAGAATAGTACTAAAGGGATGTTTACGCTGTACATACACACCCTCACACTAGAAAAAAAATGCTTTCACGGATTACCATAAGGAAAAGAAGTCTGTATATACGTGTATAAACAGCAGCTTTTGATTTAAAAATTACTGCTCATATCACGATAGAATTGCAGGTAGAGTAAAACTATCCGCCACACGCGCAAAAGTAATGGGGAGGAAGCGCGCTTGAAGGGGAAGGGCTCTATATTAAAAACATGAGGATGAACGCATGAATTTTGCCAACGATAAAAGCAAGTGCAGACACAGAAACCACTATCACAGTGAGAAAAATTGAACCAAGTGCATTCTAATTAACAAATGAAAGAAAGAATGGGGGCGTTGCTCAAATCAAAAAATGAAGCGATTGATTACAGCAAAAAGAAGCATCAAAATATATGTTTTAACGCAATATCCAGCATGACAAAGATATATAAGGAATGGCAAGAATGCAAAATTTCCTGTGAAAATGTATCCCCAGAAGAGGGGTAATCGAACGGCATGCACCCTCACACGCGAGTAGAGTGAAGAATTTCGGAAGAGAAAGGACATTCTAGCTCTTACTTAATATTGGATTTTAAAATACATGAAGTGGTTGGCACAACTATTTCAATTCTACAGAAAAAGGCAAACAGCTGTTGACGATTGAAGGCGAGCACTAGCTTTTCCTTATAGAAGGCGCCATTAAACAGTATACGTCAAGAGTATTCAATTTCTCGGCGTTAGCAAGGTAGGGCTACACACTACCAAATGTATGAAAAAAGAAAAGAATTGAACGTAGTAAAAATAGGATTCAAAGGAAGAAGAAGGCAAATGCAGCTCCCTCTTGGATTAAAATGCAAGTAGGCTTCACGCAAAATAAATTAATGATAGCCTCAAGATCGAGTCCTTGTAGGAAAGTAATGCAAAAGGAAGATCAATCAAGCACTAAGAGACGAACGATCTTCTGTTACCGTGTGTAGCGGCTGGGGGAAAGTCTAGTTGTAGAGTGAGTACTCCGCTTTCTCATTGTCTTAACATGTGTATTAACAGTGGCTCACTGGTTGGCTTTATGCCATATTTAATGCAGTATCATGTCAACTATGGGTAATACTTTAAGCATTATTAAATAAGCTTGTGAAAGTGCTATTTCTAAGTGTTGTGTGTGATCTTGTTGAACCGCTAAAAGAATGCGATAGTGCAAATTTAGCCGAAGGTTCAGATAAATTTCCCAGCAATCTGAACAACCATCCTGTATATCTTTTTCCGGTGGGTCTTTTATTTGTGGCAATTTGAAAAAATGTAGCATTGGCTTAATTTCCTTAGAGCTGTATTTTGTCTTGATCAATGTAGGATGAGATAAGGAAAATATTACGTAGGCAAAACAAATACAATTACCCGAGGCATGATTGAATATCACATGGGTTGTCTTACATATGCTGTAGTTTTGATTGCAAAAATGCAATACAATTAGCAATGTGCTTTTATGGATATACGTATAAATATGTAAAGAAAAGTTATGATACGTATATCACCTTTAAATGGCTCAAATTCGCAAGTTAGTAGATAAATTTGGCGAACATATAGCGTTCTCAAGCTATTGCATTACTCTTTTTCGAAATGTGTAGCGTTAACTTTCTAGATAAAAAACACTGCGTATGAAAAACGGCTATTAAAAGCTTTCTTTTGTCTTCTATGATATTATTGCACTTGTATCTGTAACACACCCTTAAAACAAGTGGCAGATGTGCTTGTCTATTTACTCAACAATTTGCAAAATCACAAGTTGAACCATAATAGAAGAGTAGCTTTTCCTATTAAATACCAGGGATATATAAAATTGCCCAATGCTTGTCTTTCTCTACATTTTTGTTCCCCAATTTGTTATTGAAGAACTGATGCATGGCTTCTATTTGAGCTATTTGCATTAGTATTGCTGCACAAAATGGTGGTAAAAAAAACTTAACTTGAATGGTAAATGTACTAGCATTTAAACAAAACTTCGTAGATGCTTGATGGAATGAGATAGCTCTAAGTTGGATTATGAGAAATCACATACATAAAATAAGTACACTTTCTTAAAGATTTAATTGACGAAGAGAGCGTAGCATGCAATGGATATTCTGGAATAATATTCCTACCACGAAGTGCAGCAAGCGAATTGCTTTTCGACATACTAAAACTGAAATATAATGAAAACATTTTAACATTCTATTCCTTTTGCATTGTCCACCGCGTGCTTGATCTTCAAAAAGAAAATAATGAGAAGTATGTTTTTTTGCTTCCAGCTTATAAACTATAAATGAGCCCACTAACAGAATTTATTCTGTATGTTATCAAAATGAAAAACAAACTTGCAAGCAGACCAGCATTTTTTTTGGTGCGTAAAAGTTGATAATATGGGATAGCTTTAATCTCACGGTAAGATGCATTAGTCTCTCTTCGCCCTATTTTATAGCTACTAGTTTATGAAAAATTCGGCCATCCTCTCTATACATTGACTTTCCAAACCATTCAAATATTCTGCATTACTTTTTTCAAAATATTGCTTCATTTAGGAAGCACATTGCAAAAATTATATTGGATAGAGTCATTGCATAAAAACTGAATGAGGCATATCAAAGATAAATATTAGTAGAATGTTTTCTACAACAAAAGCAGCTCCTTTCCATGAAGTTGAAATTAAGCAACACAAATTATTACAGGCATATGAATTAGTGTTTTGTATCTCATATTGAGCACTGGTATGATTGGAATGTGCAAAAGCTTGTGCAACAACTTTTATTTCTCCCCACAAAAATTTTCTTTCGAATGCTGCTAGAATCCTTGACTGGATATGAATTGTTGCGGCAGCGGATTGATATTAAAAATAGTAGCTTCAAAAAACTTTGATGGTTTTCTGATATTGTACTAATATTCAAATTTCTATGAAATATTCTAGCGATTGCTCTCTGCGACAATTTAAAAGATGCATGGTCAGAGGAACGCTGCAATGCATGCGCAATCATCCTCTTATCATTCGTGTTAGTGATAATACATATGTGTTGCATTGCTGTAAGCTATTAAACTCTTTGTAAACTATTCGAGGAAACTGTATTTTGCAACTTCCAAGGTAACGATAGCACAAATCCTCACCAATCGAAATTATTTCATACTAATAATCGTATAAAAAGATTCAGCTGCAAAAATGTTTTATCAAATGTCTGCTACAAAAATTGCGAAAATGTTGAGTGTGATAGGAAGCACTTATTAGAACAAAATTGATTTCATTCCTTATTTACACATAAAATATACACTCAGAAAAAAGATAACCCCCGAAGGCATGTTTAATAAAAATGCCTGGGCATTGTTTTGTCAGCTGGAGCTAGGTGAGCGGCTAGTAGCGTGTCACAGAAGGAAGAATATTCCAGCAATGATTTGAACAACAAATTACCAAAAATATATATTTCTTTTTGAAAGAAATATATATTTTTGACTTAATTGAGGCTTAAACTCCCACTATACTCGTTTAGGGAAGCGAAGAACTTGCGGTGTCTTACATTTCTCAATCAAAACAATAGTAGTAAACTATTTATTCCACCCACAGTCATAGTAAGAATGGAAACTGAACTGAGTTTTAACCCATAATAATACGAAAAAAATAGTATGATCACGCTTTTACGAGCGAAACCCAAAATAAATACAACTTAGTACAAAACGTTTAATCAAGATGCAACACATTCTTTAGCCTTACGACAAATGTAGCATCAAAAGTGATACTTTTTTCTTGCACCAGCTGACACAATTCTCGTTGAATGCTTGGAATTGTCTGGAGTAGCATGTCCGTTATAATAACATCACCAGCAGACACAGCAAGAGCAAACACAGGAAGAGGCAATTCAAGTATCAAAAATAGTCGCATGAAATATCGCACTATAGAAGCACTAATATTTGAAGAAGAGTCAGAGAGCGTTGCATTAGCAGGGCTATTGCTATTCTCTTGAAGTAAGACATGAAAGAAATTTTTTTCAATATGTTTCGCAGTAGTTTGTGACAAACCCACATGCAAGGTAGTATTTCCTCGTAAAAATTGTACATCAATTAATTTCAACATTTCTGCAAGGGTTATAGGTTTCAGTGAAGAAACCATGTCGGCTAAAATTTCATGGGTTTCACTTACAGCCTCTTGTGTAACATCCGTGTCGATAGGAGATCTGTCAGTGGGAGAAACTCCGCCCTCACTTGTATCCGTTACAGGATGAGAAACCAGAGAAACCTTCTCTGCCTCTACGGTAGCCTTCAGGATAACGAATTTAGGCCGTAATAGATGGCGAAGAGGAAACAGCCACGCAGCTAAATCGAGCTGCAGAACCGAGGTTAGATGGAAGAGTTTCAAAAATTGTAGAGATGAAAGTAATTCAAAGAGTCTAGCAGCAATAAGGGATTCCATGCGCTTGTAAATAACAGTTGAATGGGCTGCATCCGCATTCCCTAGTAATCCACTAAAAGAAATCTTGGGAGAATTGGCGTGTTGTCCATACGTGCAGGGTCTCCAAAGGCGACTACTGGGAATGAAAATTTCGTTCCACCAAGAGGATTCTACCTTCTCATATAAATAATAATCGAGTCTCCGTAGTATTTCCCCAGATTCGACATCGCCTTGTTCAATGAATTCAATCGATGCCGTAGAGTCTACATCGGAACCCACCGAGGGTGGAAATACCGCAAGAGAGACCTCCACAGACTGTAAATCGCCACATCGATCAAATTCATGTTCAGGATTATCCAATCGTGGAAAACTGATTTCAGAGGCGCTTTCTAAGATCAGTGGAGGGGAAGAATCGGCATCCGATTGCACCTCATTCAGTAGAAGCTGCCGTTGCTCGGCATAAATATCGACAAAGGGTTTCTGTTCCCGCTGAGGTTGCAAAGCATTCAAATCCCCCGTATCTTCATTTTCAGAATCACTGGAATAGCCAACATAAGGATCAACACCTTCCATAGAATCAAGGCTATAGAGGGCTCGAAAAAAGCGAACTAAATTATTCGTAAGGTTGAGAAAATGACACTGCAGACATCGCTGTAATAGAGGGAGAACATACAGCTCCCGCACATACAAGGGGCCTACTATCGTCTGTAACATTATTAAGTAGAGAGAGGCACTCTTTAGTTGCCCCTTTTGCAAGCAATGGATAAATAAAGCATGCGGATCAATATTTGCAACAGGAAAGGCTACGACTGGCGCTACCAGAGGATCGGTCTTACGTACACTGGAAATAAAGATCTCTGGTAAAATGGTTTCAAAGCAATGAAGCATCTCACAGCCATAAAACAGAGTTCGAAAGGCTTTAGAACGAATACAAGCTTCTTGTAGGGCAAATGTAGAGAGTGCAGCCGTTGGAAGTACAAATCGATGCGTGTGGGAGGTGTGGGCAGTCTCGAGGAGAGAAGATGCGAAGGGTGCCCCCCTATCCTCGCTGAGATGTCGATCATCACAGCCAGTCTCAGCCGCTTCGCCAGTAAAAAATTCAGGAAGATCAGTGAGCATAAATGCCTTCACCAGCAGTGATGCAAACGATAGCCACTCTCTTCCATGAGGGGGAAATAGTGTTGGATTCGCTGTGGCACCGCCTGTCATATTCACTTCATTCTCTAATTTCTTCACAATCGAATTATAGGCTGAAATAGCCTCTTCAAGCAGTTCATGAAACATCAACTCTAACAAACTCTTGAAATACGGTGAAACAATCAAGGATTCACATAGAGCCACAACGATCTTAAATATTTCATTGCTTTCCTCTCTAGGCAAAGAGAGCGTTTCTACATCCATGGATACAGGCGGTGAGGGTGGCCTCTTCCACTTAAAACAAAGAGGAAGTAAACGTGTCAAAAAAGGATGAAAACAAGGCTGTGAATATACCTGTAACTGAACTTGAGGAAAAAGACAACCCTTTGAGAAGATGTTCGTTGGTGTACAAGAAATGGCAACACCATTCTGAAAATAGACAAAAAGATATAAAAATTGTAAAACTGGAGTGTTCTCGTTGGATATATAGTGGGAATCGTTTGTAGGTGTGTGGGGAGGCGTAGCCTCATGTAAGATGGAGGAGAAGATGAGAAAGATGGAGGAGAAGATGAGAAAGATGGAGGAGAAGATGAGAAAGATGGAGGAGGAGATGAGAAAGATGGAGGAGAATAAAAAAAGGAAATGAGAAATGAAATGTGATACATAAAAACGAAAGGAGTTGAGAAGCGAGTGAAAATAAGAGAAATATGCCACATAAACAAAATTTAAGAAACATTATAAAAAAATTACAAACCACACGATAAAAGAGGAAGTAAACCCAGTGGGTAAGAAAAAAAGATAGGCCATCTTCTACTCTTTGTAGGAATGCTACACACGTTGAATCACAGAATTTCAGGTTGGATAAAAACTCTCTCCTTCGTTTGAAGATGCATACTTTATAGAGTATTTTCAATTTATAAAAATCAAAGCCAATTTCTCTCTTTTTTATTGAATTTTATCGCTTATAGAGGCTATCATCGCAAACTTTCCCGTAGATGGAGGATTTCACAAAAGTATCCCAAGAGGATTTTAAATAAAAATTTCGAGGATTTAGAGAATCATTCCATAAAGTAGAAAAAGAAAAATCTTTTCAAAATTAAATCTACTTTCTTCCAGTTCTCATGCAAAGAAAACTTTAAATCTCTTACTTGAGCAGAGATAGCCAGAATACGAATGGGTTGAGGCCGTCCTTCAATAGGCATAAATAGTGCATGACGACAGAGAATTCTCTGAGGAGAAGAAACAGAAGTTATATCATCTCCATTTCGTAGAGGTTTGCTTATCCACTCAGATGGCTCCTCCTGCGTATAAAATGAGAAGGTTAGAATTTCCAATCCTCTTTGTGTTTGGCACCAAATGTAACGACCGCCTTGAAAGCAGACACCACCATCCACCTCTGAAAAAAAGTTGAAAAAATGAAGCAAATGATGAAGAAAGATCGAGAAGAGGGGGAGGAGAAGAGAGGGGGAGGAGAAGAGAGAGGGAGGAGAAGAGAGAGGGAGGAGAAGAGAGAGGGAGGAGAAGAGAGAGGGAGGAGAAGAGAGAGGGAGGAGAAGAAGAAAAGAGAGAAGAAAAGAAAGAAGAAAAGAAAGAAGAAAAGAGAGAGAAGAAAAGAGAGAGAAGAAAAGAGAGAAGAAAAGAAAGAAGAAGAAGAAAGAGTTATAAAAGATAGAAAGGACGTTGTATATTTATTTCAAGTATAGAAATTCGTTTTTTATTTCAAAAACGTCAATCAAATTAAAGAGAAGAAGAGAGGATTTCAAATATTGAAAATAAAAGAAAATAGATACATCTACATGTCTAACCTTCTGTTGTGTAGGAGGGAGGCGACGTAAGAAGCCACTCTCGTAAATGTAAAAAAAAAAGTTCATCTTTTTCTCGTAATGAAGAATATAAATCTTCATCAAATTCTATACATTTCTTCTTTTTGTATTCTTCTGTAGTAGCACTGTAATCGATAGAAAAATCCAACGCATGATTTTAATAATTAAAAAAAATGTATTTAAAAAAAAAAAAAGATGGACAAAAATTACACAGTGACATCTTCAAACAGAATAAAAAAAGTAATAATTTATTTAATAGAATATTATTTTTTATTTTTTTTTTTAATTTAAAATTTCCTTACGTGCAGGAAGGTACATCCGTAACATTCAAAAGATGCATTGCCTCTTCTAAAAAAAAAAATTTTTTTTAAAAAAATAAAATAGAATTATATATATATATATAAA